>SNQJ01S0057489.1:0-27253 GCA_010110895.2 Picea sitchensis | reverse complement strand
GTAGCAATTATCAAACTTGATATGTGCAAATTGGAAACTTATCAATTTAATCAATCAAACCTGGAACCCAGAGTCTTATCTTCAAAAACGAGTGTTGTTGTTTTTCTTCCAAGTCTCCTTCACTCAAGATGACAAGTATTCTCTTCAGCCTTTCCTTTGTACTAAGACAATATGTTTTCTTGACATAAATTTGAGTTAGAGAATATAATGCAAATAAAATCTAAAATCTCAACCTTAATCAATCTAATATTTTGACTAAAGTCAACTTATAACTTTAACTTTGACGAGATGTTTGACTTCAATGGATCAAAATACAACTAGATGTTCATAAGATAATAATGCCAAAACAACTAGAGGCATATCAAAGCAATCAAACCTAGAGTTTGTTGTTCCTTTGAATGTGCTGGATCTGAGATCCCTCTGGATCTACGATTTTTTCTTGAACAAAAGATCCCTTCTCCTGCAAACACCCTCAAGATAGTGATACAATTTAATAATAGACAAGTACATACCTCTGATAGAAATGACAAATAGTGGTAGGCAATGACACCATCCGATAGTAGCGGCAAGAAATGACAAACCCAAAAAATTTCAAAGTGCTCCATCTTGCAATCTGAAGATAGTTGGAGATGCGCTAGGGTAAGGCGCACTAGGATAACCAAAAATTAGTCCCAACACTTCACTAAAAGTGCCCAATGAATTTGGGTTAGGGTTTGTTGTTGATACAAAACCAGAAACCCTAACTGTCAAAAGAATGTCTAGTGAGTTGATCTAGAGCAAGAATAACTTCAACATCCTTTCAATGAGTTACTCAATGAGTTATCATAAACTTCAATAGACCAGAGGAACTGCAACTGGTACTGCAACTGGTGTTGCAACTGGCATTGCGACTGGTGTTGCAGCTGGCACAAGCCAACTGACACTGCAATTGCAACTAGTATTGCAACTGCAACTGCTACTACTACTACTACAACTGGCATTGCTACTTCGGAAGATTGTAAATCTGATCTGGGGAAAATATGCTCAACGAGCTTGACAATGGGTGTAACAACCCTAGTTAAATAATTGCTTAAGGTTTATAAGGTAATTAATTAAATAATTAACTGTCCTAATGTGTATTAGTTAAATAATGATTATTTATTTATTTATTGTTTAATATATGTTGATTAATTAATTAACTCATTTAAGGTATGGGTAACGAATTAAAGTTTAAATAAATTTTGAATTATTTAATAGAAAACTTAACGAATGGGGGAATAAGGTATTAAATGGAGGGATACGGCATTGAATGGAGAGGCGGTGAAGGGATGAAGGGATATGAGGGGGCAGAGGCATTCGAGAAGGAGGACTTTTGGATTTTGGGGGGAAGGAAGCATTATTTTGGATATTGAGGACTGTATGTGTTTGTTGGTTTGATATTTTTTTTGGTTTGGAGTTTTGAGAAGACTGTTACAGGGGTGCACCAGGTTGCTAGGAGTTTTGGGCTCGAGGGCCAGGAATCCTTACGGAATCCTGGAGCTAGGGAGTCGGATAGGCTGCTCCTAGCTGGCTGGGTGGTTAGTCGGTTTTGGGCAGGGTTTGGTCAGAGCATCAGGCAGAGTTCGGGTAGAGCAACGGAGAGAACAACTGAAGATTGGAGAATTAGCATCAGAAAGAGGTATGTAATTTTATGAATTTGTTGTGTTATGTGGTTGTTAATTAAATTTATTTCATGTTGTTGATAAATTTAATTTATGCTTAAATGATGAAATTGTACAGCATATAATTTTCTTTATTCTTTAGTTTAGCGTGTGTTTTATAAGGCTCTGTGGGGACAGAGACCTTACACATGGTATCAGAGCTTCAGTTTGAAGCACTGGAACCTTAAGGGCCTACCTACAACTGAATTTTTCTTTCTTTAGAACCAACACCTGTTCACCTGTAAAAAAAAAATAAACCTGTAAGAAACCTCATAAAAGATAGATGAGCTTTTCAAAAAAAATAAATTGTTGTTTATTTTTTTTACAGATCTACTTAATTTTTTTAAATTTTTTTTATTTACTTACTTTTCTAAAATAAAATTAGTATTATACAGTAGGTTAAAAACAAAAAAATGAAATGTAAGTTGAAAAATGAGTTGGGTAGCTCCACAGTACCTCAATACCTCTCGCGTTGTGTGTGTGAATAGAGAGAGACATAAACAAAAATAAATAAACAGATGGAAAATCAAGTGGGCTACCAAAACAAATAATTAAGAAAACATGAGTTGAATGCCTGTCCTCAATTACACCAGAAATCCAACGCATGTCCTGAGATTTCTGCATTCCATTCCATGCAGCGGAATTATCCGTTCAAACACAATAGATTCGCAATGTTTCAAATGATTGAAATATAACAAAAAAAAAAGAAAATTAAGGAGATTCTTGCCATGTGTCAAGCCATCGAGGAAGGGCCCGCAAGGGGCATCGTGTTTTCACTACATGATAGAGAGCGACTGGCACATGCAATGCCAAGGAGGGATCTCGGAAACCTAAGTCGTGCAGTGCATGTCTCCTACACAAAACAAACAAAAAGGGTTAAACAAAAAAAAATAACCGCATGCTACAATAGAGTTTAAAAAAAAAAAAAATCTAAATAGGAAATAACAATAGTAACTGACCACAGGCCAAAAGTTTTGTATTAAAACAAAATGCCCAACGCATCTAAAAGCAATAAGTAACCAATGAGTTGGGAACCCAGAGTCTATAAAATCCAAAACAGTGATGACCAGAGAGCCAAATACGGCCAAATACCAATCAGAATGGCATAGACAGACTCACATACCAAAATAATATGCAAAGCACAGCGCTAATGCCAAACCTATGAGGCGTTGCCTCACTTAACTCATTGCAAGCGAGTACAAATTTTTCAATTGCAACATAATCTGCACAAATATTTTTCCATTGTGTCTTTAAAAGGCTATTTTCAAACAAATTTTGAGACTTAGAACTTGACCAACTAGAGTCTGGGCAAAACCTACGAAAAAATTAAACACAAATTTATATAATCACAGTTGGATGAACCAACCAACCCGTGAACACCAATGTAGAACACAAAATATGATCATCGTAGAATTTGATCCCCACACTTGTTAAACTGTATCGTTTCTTTCCCGATTAAAGTATTATCTAGGCTTCTCGTGTCCCAGCATATCTTAACATGGAACCAAAAGCAATACATGAATGTTAGAAGAAAAAAACAAAGCTTCCAATTATACAAAGCTGCAAAAATATCACATATCTGGGATTTAGATAAACGATTTACAAATATTTAATAAATGCACAAGTTCCACCAGAACTTTGCCATCCCAAAAGAAAAGCATGTTCATGTACAACTGAAACTAATCATGCACCTGCAATTAATCCTGAATTCCTGACCTAATAATATAGAGTGCAAAATATAGTGGAAGAGAGGGGAAACAAACCCTTGACCTCCTAAAAGTGCCATCGACTCCACACCATGCAACATACCAAGCCCAGTGCCAAGCCCGACACCACTCCATATATCTCATCATACTGCAAAAGTAGAGAACTTAGAAGCTCAAGGACTCCCTGTTGCACATCATCAGTTTTAGAAGGATGAAGAAACGTTGAGAGATCGACTTTTACAACACTCAAACCCTCCATATCTCTCCCAACATATTTGTTGCTTGTAGCAATCACAGTGTCCATCAATGATGAATGTACTCTGCCAAGAGAATTATGCGTTCCAGACTTTTAGTTGCTACCCCGTCGTTCAGAAATTTGAAAGGGCCACTAGAAGAAATGGATACATATCAAGAGAGGACCAACTTGAGATAGTTCCCCAACCAAGGAAGGGTATGGCGTTTGACACGTTCTTACTACACAATTAATTGACATTGTATCATTTTAGTCTCAATTATCAGACGGATTCCTCTGGCACTAACCCTTGCTAGGGCTATGTCTTGTCCCATCCCACCATGAGGAGGAGAAGCCATGAGAAGGACATGGCAGCTTATTTGTGGCAGGGACCTCTCAAGAAAAAAGCGATTGAGAAAAGAGGGAGTAGGAGTTACAGCAGTGAGGGGTTAGAGTTTATAAGGAGGAGCGGAGAGGGAAAGCGAAGGCATTGGAATCCATGCGTGCCCTTTAACTTTTAATTATTTGATTTTTTATTTTTATTTTTTATATTATATATATATATATATATATATATATATATATATATATATATTATTTTATTTATTTTTTGTTAGATTCAAAATTTATTTAGTGTAAAGTATAATTAATTGTTTTTAAAATAATTAATTGTTTTAATTATTAATTTAATCTAAATTAAAGTTAATTAATTATTTTTAAAAATAATTAATTATTTTATTGGTATAAGTTTAGTATTTTGAGTATTTCAACTAATGATTTTAGGGATTAATTAATTAGATTGATTTAATTAATTATAGTGAGTAAGTAAATACATATTTAATGATTAACTATGTTTCTGAAGTAAAATTAAATAGTTTAAGCGAAAAGTTTAAGGACTTAAACCATGACACGGGGAGAGGAGGGGCTTCATGCGCACTAGGAGGGTAAGTTAGAGAATTAGCGAGTAGACACCCAGTGCTAAGCGTGAATGCAGTGAGGGAGTCAGTATTTTCCTTAGGCAAAAACATCAAGCTTAGAGGCTTTAGGTACGACCTAGCACTTCCCCTAAAAGTAGCAGTATGTTGGAGACAAGTAAAAAACTTTAAGCCTAACCACATTTTTTCTAGTTTTAAGTTGTATACAAATGTAAATTGTGAACTCACCCTATTTCTGACAACTTTTTTTGATGCAGGTTAAATCATACAGTATGTTTAGGACTCGAGGAAATCAAGGCTGAGGGGCATTGTCGCAAGGACCGCTAGCGTCGTCACCACAATCGCCTAAACTAGCTCTCATACTTAGCTCTTTGGAGGCCATAAATGGAAGGACTTTAAAGAGCGTCAATCGGAAAGGATCGGAGGTGGAGCCCCACCATGCAGGCAGGTAGTAAAAGCATCGAGAATTGAGGGAGGACCTCACCCAAGACACATCACTAAGAGAAGCGCAAAAGATCAAACTTACGGACTTTTAGGAGTGCGTGCGATGAAGCGTGTCGAGCATGGTTGGAAGAGCATGAAAAGGTGTTTTCGAACAAAGAGACTATGCATCCGCTTCAAAGGTGAAGATAGTGATTTTTCAGTTGAGAGATAGTTCTTTGAACTGGTGGGGCAACCTTGTAAGACAACTGCATCTTACCCCATAAACAGTATCTTGGGAACTTTTAGAGGAGAGGTTACGGAAAGGAAATATCTACCAACTTACTATGAGGAGGAACAATAGGTGGGAGCATTTCATGCTCTAGTATAGAAGTATGGCCAAGTAGAAAGAATATGGGAATCAGATTTATGGAATTGGTCAAAATATGTTTCAACCATGGATAATGATAACTGACAGTGAGAACACTTTTGTCTGGGTTTAAACCCTACGATAAGGAGACTATATGAGTAGCGGATGTAAACCGTCTTGATGGCGAGAAGCGGTGGAAAATGCATTTATGCGGAGGGCATGAAATTAAATGGAGAGTACGAAGACCGACCTTTCCATGATGATTTCGTGAAGGTCCCTAGGACCTTCTCCTGGGGAGGGAGATCTAAGCCACCTCCATATGGTAATAAATTCGCTTTCAAGGACAATCACCACAAAGTATTTCAATGGTAGCGGGGTGCAACATCTGGTCATACTGGCAAAGGCGGGTCCACTGACCATCTCGGGGACAACTAAGTAGAAGCGAGTTCGCAGAAGGAATTCATTTCAGAGACAGTCGCAGAACTGTGCGCAAGTTCAATCCCGTGTTACTTGTTGGGGGCGCGGAGGACCCCATTACCAGCAGCGGCGCGAGTTACAATCATGATTTGTACATAGAGAAGGAAAAGCCGATGGGAAGAGCAAGTGTAACCGCAATTTACGTAGCGGTTAATGTCGTCGAGGCCCGGGGAACATCCATCCCGCGGTGGTAGAGTCATCCGGAGTACACTAGAAATCATATCAGTTAAGATTTTATTTGATTCACGGGGCTACAAATATTTTATTTCTATTCATTAGAAAGAGTGGGTTGGTAGCATATGAGTACGATGACTTTAAACAAGTCAAGATAGCCTCGAAGCTCATGATAGGACAAAGTGTTGATAATTGTATCGTAGACACGGGGTGTGTACTACCAAGTTGAAGGTTTATGTTACTTCTCTCGGTGCGTATGACCTAATCATTTGGAATGGATTAGTTAGAAGCTCGTAATTTATTGGGTATTTAGCAAAGAGGTGCTTTGTGTTGTGATGAAGAAGACCGTTAGAGATCCACGATTAATACGAGGAAGGCGGGTGTCTCTATGCTTTATCTATACCATGAAGGTTAAATGGTGCATGAGGCAAGGGAATTAGCCGACTTTGTATATGCGTTGAAGCGGTGAATGAAATGAAGGGACCCTCATTGGATCGGTATCCAGTATTGTTGGAGTTTAAAGATGTTTTTCCAAGCGAGTTGCCAGGGTTACCTCCAGAAAGAGACCTCGATTTTACTATTGAGCTAAAAAAAACTAGTGCAGAACCAATCTCCAAAAATACATATCGGATGGCAATGAGAACTTTGTGAGTTGCAAAATGTAGTTGGCGAGTCTTGGACTTAGGGCCACAATAAGGCCGGTATCTCACCTGGGGTGCACTAGTAATTTTGGTAAAGAAGGATGGTTCCTTATGACTTTTTATAGATTACAGGGACTTGAATTTTGCTACAGTGAAAAATAGGTACTTAATGCGGCCCGAATTATTGACCTCTTTGGTCGGATGAAAGGAGCAATAGTATTCTCAAAGATTGATTTGATGAGAATTATCACTGATGATTAAGGATTAAGAGGAAGGAGAATATTCCTAAAGCGCCTTCGAACTTCGGTTTGGGCGTGGGAGTTAGTTGTGAGTACCTTCCAGTTGACCAATGTGCTAGCGGTATTCATGAGCCTCATGAACAGCATATTTAGGAAGATGAGGCCGTTTTGTACAAGTCTTTCTAGATGATATCCTCATCTATTCTAAGAATGAAAGAGAACATGAGAGAACACTTGTGAGTGGTGACATCCTGCCAGCAAGAGGACAAATTGTATGTGAAGTTTTCGAAGTGTTCCTTCTTCGAAGAAATTCACTATCTAGGTCATATCATTTCGGGTGAAAGGAATCTGTATGGACCCAAAAAGGTAAAGAGCCATTATGGAATGGCCGATTAATGAAAATGCTCATGAGGTGATGAAGCTTCACCATGATCCAGTTGATATTGGTAGCCAACACTATGCCAGACCCACACCATTACGCTTCTCCCAGTTTTCAATTTCTACATGGTTGCACTATTTTATGGAGTTTTTGGTCACGAACTTCGAACCGTTTGAAATTTAAGCAGCCCGTTTTTGGGAAGCTGTGAGGGAACAACATTGTTAAGTAGGTTGATGTTCTACAAAATTTACCATTCATAAATTCGATATTTAAAGGTATGGAAGGCGATATTAAGCGGAGATGTGTATTCAAAGATTCGATCAGGGAAAGTTGATGTACCAACTTACCCAAGCTGATTATAGTCTTGGCGTTTCATCTCCTAGGAGTTGGGTCTTTGGATGTTTAGGGTTTTCAATTTGTTTCTCGTAATAATAGGCCTTGAGCCTCATTGTAACAATCAACTTCTCACTGATGTGAGTCACCATCACATCTCTTCTCAAATATAAGCTACCAACGCCCTAGTTGGTTTATTTACATTCTCTTTGGCTCATTTCAATCATTTGTTATTAATGAAATGAAGTTTTTTTTTTTTTATATTCATATATTTGAATTTGTGTTTATGTTTATTTATGTATGTCATTGTGTTCTTACATAAATCAGGATCTCAATGGGGGAAGAAAAGAAAAGATGAGGGAGCGGAGATCCTATCAAAATTTTGCTTCAGGAGGCCCTCAAGAAACAAAGAAACACAATGATGGACAACATGGATTATTTAACCAATTCCCCAGCGGTGATTACATCGACATCAAACAATAACCACTCTGGAAATCCTCCTTTTTAAGAGTACAAGTAACTTTAACATTCCCATATTTGAGGGGGCCAATTAGATGCAAATGTAGGTATATAGATGGTTGAATCGTTAGAAGGATATTTCTCGATTATGTGACTTTCGGCCAGAAAGATTATTTTCTCACTCCTCAAAGCCGCCCCATGTCAAGGATTGGTGGGAATCCTACTCGGAGAGGGCGAAGGAGAACCCTCTCTGTTCTGTGCCTTGAATTTCTTTTAGAGCCATAAGAAACAATAATATTATCCGTGGGAAGCTAGGGAACGAGCCCACATACAATGGACTATTTAGGCGTGAGGGATAAGATATTACATGGTAGAAGAATAGAACATGCCCTACGCTGCAGTTGGGTATAGAGATTCGGAAAGTATTAGTATTAAAAGTACTTCCAGTTGTGTAAATTACATTCGGAGTAGGGTTTCCTGGTATCCTCTCTTGGTGTAGCATATCGATATCGCGCCAAGATTGGTGATTCAAGCGAGAAGAAAGCGAGACTTTAGATTTGCACCAGTGAAGCAAGGAAAGGTACCCTGGCCGGAACAAAGGACCAAGGCCAGAATTAGGGCAGCCAGGACATGCTTCAAGCCACAAAGCAAAGAACAACACCCGCGAAGCCAAAAGGACGGGGAAGTGGTGGGTTCCATAAAAAGAGCTCCACTCACAGCACAAGTGAATGTCAGGCCAAGCAGTCACTGGTAACCAAGTTGAAGGCTTGAATCGGTCGTAACCGACTCTGAATCAGACCCTGACAAGGGGAATGAAAGGGAGAAGCATATTATCGATGCAGATCCAAACGCCACCGTTGCCACCACGAAGATCGAGAAAGAGGAACCCGGAGAATATCGAGGAGGGAGAGCATCTCTTCCATTCCAAGATGTGGGTAAAGGTCTCCCCACTACAGTTCATTGTCGATAGCGAGAACCAAAATAACCTCATAGCCGGTAGAAGTGCGTGAGCGTTTGGGATTTCCGACCGCAACACACCCACAACCATACACCATCGGGGTGGTTGAAGCGAAGGGCAAAGGGACCTCAGCGATGGAGTCAACAATGTCGCCCTTCCTAAACATCAAAGCACTTCCGCGGATGAGATTATGGCGTATATAAATGTTTGCGGTGTTGTATTAAGGCCAGCATTGCCTTAGAAGAGACATGCTATGTATGAGTCGAGGCCGCCGATGGCATTATTATCACTGGAAATAAGATGTTGCCGAGGTCGCAGGAGATAGCACCTACCACTATCTCTTGGTTCTTGCAAAAGCGAAAGCCGATCATTTCGAAAACCAGGAAATTTGTTTCCTGATGATCTTCCCTCGGGGAAGAAGGCGCGGCCTCAGATGGGACACGCTGCAAAACAACTGAGATGGATACGGAGTCCTGAAATGCAGGACATCACCTCCATAGAGTGCCTCTACATTACCCGAGTCAAACACCCTATCGATCGTCCCCAGTGCGTGCGGCTTGTGGACCCATCTGGCGCTACGTCACGGAGAATGATGAAATTCGAGAGCAAATTAAGGGAGTTGTTTGCAGAGAAAGGTCACACATCCGGCCCACAGGTTCCATATACAGTAGAACCCGATAGTGTTAGTGCGAGGAAGAAGGATAGGACTTGGAGACTATACATTGACTATAGGAGCAGCGAACAAGATCATTGTCGAATAAGTACCCGATCGGGTTGATGACATACGGACCAACTTCGAGTGAAATATTTTAACAAGATCGACTTGAAATCTGGGCATCACCAGGTACCAATGAACCCTCTGATGTGTGGAAAGCGCATTCAAATCCAAGGAGGGCCTTTTTAGAATGGTTGGTCGTACTTCGGGTTGGCGAATGCCCACCGCAACCTTCATGAGGAGCTGGCGGAGCATCTGGCTGACCATTCACCAACTCATTTGTAGTGGTGTACTTGGATGACATTAAGTCTTCATCGGACTTGAAACACCTCCACCATCAAGGTCCTGCTCAAACCTTTAGCGGCAACACAAGTTGTGAGCAATTTGGAGAAATGCACTGGCATAATCCAAGTTAGTATCACGGATACATTATTGATGAAGCCCGGGGGTGCATGTGGATCAGCAGAATCCAGGATCATTGAGTTGGCCATCCCCAACCACCTAACGAACTTAGCGGCTTTTGGAGTCTTGCCAATTTCACTAGCGAGGTTTGTGTTGGGATTCTCTCATATCACTTGGCTCTTGAGTCAAGTCACCAAGGGGGGGGCTAAAGAAAAATTCTTTTAGTACGAATCTCCAGACATTCAGGGGTTGAAGCATCGCCTCTACTCTGCACCGATGCTCACATTACCAGACTTGCAAAAAAACATTTGAGATCGGGAGCGGATGCAGCTGACTATACTGCATTTAGGGGTAGTCCGCCCGCCAGCATGGGCATCCGGTGTCCTTATCCGATGGAGGCACTTTTCAGGCCACCGATGCGGAAGTATCACTTATGACAAAGAAATGTATTATATCGTACAATTATGTCGCTAATGGAAGCATTACATCCTATGGAAGGAGACAATCATCCAAACAAATAATAAGCCATTGTAGTTCATACAGACACAAGGGAGTTGCAGAATGATCGCCATTAGAGTGATTACGCTACGCACCCAACGTTTCGAACTTTGAACATAAGTACAAAAATGTAGCGCCGTATTTACTTGACGCCTCTGATCGACCACCCATGCATTGGGCGTAACCAGCAATGCTCAAATCTTTAGCGGGCATGAGACTACGATTGACCGCTTCTCTACAAGAGTGATCTAGGATTCAACCACACATACAATACACTCTTGGAGGTGAAAGCAAGTTCCCAATTTTCAACTATAGGATGCCCTGCTTTGTCACCAGGGACACCTTTGTGTTCATTCAAGAAAGCGTGCCAAGATGATTTTGGAATCACACTACAGTCAGATGGCAAGACAATTTGGTGTGGAAAAGAAAATGGAAGTTTCACATCAAAATTTCTATTGTCCAAAGCTTCGACAAGATGTCAAAAAGTACATCAGGTCCTACACTGCCTACACCATTTCCAAACTGACCATCAAGAAGCAAGGTCTCTATACTTTTCTTCCTACCCCCGGTCAACCTTGGGAATCCATCTCTATGGATTATGTAAATTCAACTTCTACTCAGCATGGAAATGACTTTGTTTTGTGATATGACCGATCTCGAAAATGTCCATTATGATGGCATGCAATAAGAATATCTGATGAAACCGCGCTAAACTCTTTGATGAGTGTGGGTACAGCACAGGATCCCACGATCTATCATCTCGAGATCGGGATAAAATAGGTTCCTCAATGCATTTGGTCCGACCTGCGGTGCGATCTTGGACGCAGCTCACCAAGTCCACAGTTTCCATCATAAGCGGTATTTGGCCGGACAAAGGTGCGTCAACCCGGATGATGCGTACACATTGTGCGTAATACAATTCAAAACATCCAGCACATGGGATTGAGCCTCCCCTATGTGTAACTTACAGCTATAATCGGGCTCTCATAGCTCAACCAACCATGGCCCCTTCCAAGTGGGCTCAGGATTCAACTCATTATCACATTTGACATATTACATGCCATTTAATGGCCTCAAGAAGATTTAGCTCATGTCCAATCTGAGGATGAAAAGGAAATAAAATTCATTGAGCGCATTCAACTCATCCACCAAGAAGTTCATGACATCTTGAATGAGCCAATGCTAAGAATACAATAAACGCGGTCAACATCGGGTGCCACACAACTTCCAAATTAGACAGAAGTGTGGCTACATTTGCAAAAGGAGTGCCACGCTGGACCCCACCGCCAGGTCGTCGCTCTCGATATGGGTGTTTACCCTCACCAAAGATTTGGGAGAATTCGCTTTAATTCGGCGTTACATTCCTTAATTTGCACCCAATGTTCAATGTGGACCGCCTTCAGCCCTACTCTCCGCCTCTACTAGACACATCGACATGGCAGAACAACTCACGCCAACAAAGTTAAATCCAGACTACATGAAACAAGCGAGGCCCAGTCAAATCGCGGATACAAAGATCAAGCAAACCGAAAACCGGAGATACGCTATGCTCGGGTTGTCAAAGCATGTCAACTTCTTCACCAAGGCAAATGGCTCACAGGGGATAGGATTCCTTGAAGTTTCCTCATCTCATGGAGAACTCAGCAATGGGACCATTGCTTCCTAAAGAAGGAGTATGAATGATCAAGTGGATATTGAGTGGCCACCACCTATTCCGCGGACCCCACCATTAGCTTCTTCGATTTTTAGGTTTCATACGGTTACTATTTTTAGCATTTTGGTCTGAACGAAGTAACCGTTTTGAGGGCTTAAATGACGTTTTTGGGAAAACAAGGAGAAACATGTATCATAGATCATGTTTCTCACCCAAAAGTTAATGATCCTCGGAAATATATTTCTAACGAGGTATGGAACATGTCAAGGAGAGATCGTATGCCAAAGTTCGTTCAGGAAGTTGATGTACCAAAAACTTACCCAAGCGGAATATAGTCTTGGCGTTTTCATCTCCCTAGGGTTAAGTCTTTGGATGTTTAGGGTTTTCCATTGTTTCTCAATAATAATAGGCCTTGAGGAGCCTCGGTATAGCGAGTTCAGAGGTCGGTAGCCACCACATCTCTTCTCGGGGATAACTACCCGGCCCTAGCTTGGATTTATTTTCATTCTGTCTGTAAGCATGTTTCAATCATTTGTTATTAATGAAATGAAGTCTTATTTCGCTGCATCTACGTGTTTATGTGTATTTCTATATTTCATTGTGTTCTTAAATCGGATCACTTCCTTAAGGGCTAGCATGTTATTATCGGAGAGTTGTGGAAGGATTCTAAAATAGTGAAACACATCACCACTTTGCAATGTAAGTGGGTCAGGTATGAATGGAAAAAGAATGTGATAGTGCATTACATTGAGCTTAAGTTTACTAACTATTAAGCCAATTCTACCGGTGTCGGATAGGAAAAGGACTTCCCACCGGTCCGGATGCACCGAAGCAAAGAGTTTGAGGCACGTGCTAATGCAGGATGGAAGGAGTGATAGCTTATGCATCAAGGAAGTTGGAATAACGCGAGGATCTTTATGCTACTCATGATTTAGAGTTGGAGGTTGTAATGCTAGCTCTAAAAAAATTTTGAGGCACTATCTTGTAGGGCCCGAAATTTGAAATCAAAACAGATCATCAGAGTTTGAAACATCTCTTCACTCAAAGGGAGATCACGAATGCCGAGGGCAAAGCGTTGGAGTGAGTTTATGGTGACCACAATTTTGGTACATACATCAAGGAAGAAAAATGTGATCGCCGGATACCTAAAATTAGGGAGACCAAGTGTATTGCTCCCTTGGTAACCTTAAAGGTCAATCGAGGGAACATGTGTTGGCCGCTAACTCCAAGGAGACATTGGGTATTTAAAGGTTACTTCAAACCTCAGTGGGAGGCAATTAGATCCAAAGTATGAAGGATATAATACGGAAACAGACAGATTGTTAAGATATCGATGAAGGATGTACATCCCTGAAGATGGGGATATTCCAAGCATCATACCGAAGGAAGCCCACAGAGCACTTTACTATGCGCATACGTGTGTGAAGAAGATGTCTGTGATTTGAGAATCTACTAACTTTGGGTAGGCATGAAGTGCTTGATGTAGTCCTTTTAGATGCATAAAATGCAAGAGTGTCCAACAAAAAATTGAAACTAGAGCCACCATCACCCGGACCTCCTACAACCACATGATGTTCCTTTGTCCAGTGGGAAGTCATCTCTATGGATTTTTGTTGTGGGGTTGTGGCTCACATCTCATAGACACAATGCCATTCTTGTGATAGTTGATAAGTTAACCAAAGGTGCTCATTTTATTCGGTTAGAGACACTTACGATGTCCTTGATGCATACATGTGTTTGTTTTGTAAGGTAAGGAGTCATTAGTTTACTGCACGGGATACCTAAAGAGATCATTTCAGATAAGGACTCTACAGATTCACTTCTAGGTTTTGGACAAGTTTGTAGTGGGGACTGTTAAACCAGCCTACAGCTTATCATCCTGAAGCTTGAGATGGGAAAGCGAGAGAGTAAATCAAGTTATGTAATACATACTTGGGATGTATGTCATGGATAATCAAAACCATTGGGAGAAGTACCTACCTTTGGTAGAGTCGCTTCTAGATTTTCATAGCTCCATCGAATGCCACCCTTCACGTATGGAAGGCCATTCACGAGGAGTAATAAGAACGAGTTGGGATAGGTTAGAGGACCGAGTGATAGTTTGACCATAATTGATTCAAGAGATGGAGGAGCGGGTGGTCGTTAAATGAGAATAAAGGAGGCCTTGAGGATAGGAAAAAGTTAATGAATGCACCTGGGGATACGACCCGAAGTTATGAAGTGGGAGACCAGTTTTTTCATTCGTATTAGGCCTAATTAGAGTACCATACAGTTCGAGAAGGGGACAAAGTTGTCACCTTTCGATTTATGGAACCGTTCAGATTCAATAGAAAATTGGACCCACGTTGTCTATCGTCTCATTACTTCCACCCCACTTGCATAAAACTCATAATGTTTTCATGTATGCATTCTACATCATTATGTTGTTGATAGAATCCACATAAACTAAATTGGAAGGGATTGTAGGTATCGGACGTGGGAACTATCATGGTTGAATTGTTACGCGTATTGTACCATAGGGTCTGACAGCTTCGAATTTTTTTGGTAGACCAAGTTAAGGTCAATGGGACAAGTATAGCTCAGGATATGCTACTTGGGAGGGATCAAGAGACACTATGACAAGATTATCCCTCACTTTTGACCACCTTGAGAATATGTTTCTTGAAGGTTGGATGTATGTAACACCACCTTTTGCTTAGACAACCAGGATTACACGGGGAGCCTACACACTTTTATTTTATATTCACAAGTAAAACTATTAAATAATACACACGAACTTTTAAGGCATTAATAAATTTTATGAATGTTTAAATGTATTTGGATAATGATGGATATGATGCGATATATTGTGAGAATGTAAATTTATGAATGTTTAAAATATTATAGATGATGATGGATATGAGGCGATCTACTATGTGAATGTAATTCTATGAATATCTAATTGTTATTGATGATGGATATGATGTGACATATTGTGTGAATAGAATCTATGAAGGTTTAAATGCTATTAGAATGATGTTGGATATGATGCAATATATTTTGTAAATGATAATTTATGAATAGGTGTCATCAATTGGATTATGGAATATTATGAGATCTTTTTCTAACTTAAAAACTTTGATGTTAAAGTTGTTGATATCACTTGAGATACCAAATTGAAATTATGATTGCTTCACAATTTTATGACGAGTAAATGTGCATAGAAATGTATGAGTTTATTATTCTGAGACTAATGTAGGTTATCAGAACATACATTATCACATCATGAATAGAATCAATATAGTTGGCAGCTCAAAGATCAGTCAATGAGGAGGAAGGATAGAATAGAAGATGGAAGTAAGTTAGGGAGAAGAAGGATGAGTAGAAATAGTTGAGTGTTTAGAGATTTGCCTTATGGTGGAATTTATTGTTTTTCCTTACGAAAAGAAAATAGATATATATGAATATTCATGATGCAGTAACTAAAACTACAATTGTCTAAATAACATTGTTAGCTAGATAATTGTAATTAAAAGATTTCACAAACATTTGATTGGTTTATTGTCTTTTATAAAATGAATAGTCTTATTGATTGGATTGGATGCATACATAGAAATTACTATAAAGGTGATAGTTATTGATTAGTACATGCAGGTATGTACTAGCTACACAATACATTTCTTGTACATGCGTTTTAGTATGTATGAGTTTTATTATTAGTACATGCACGAGACTTGTATGTACTAGCTACACATGCATTTCTTGTACATGTACACTAGTATGTATGAGTTTTCTTGGCTTACTTACTAATAATGTCGGTTACTTGTTATGAATGTGTGAACCATGTTTCTTTTCTCTTGTATCATAAAATACTTTAACTTCGGGACGAAGTTTCCTGAAGGGTGGGTGTATGTAACAACCCTAGTTAAATAATTGCTCAAGGTTTATCAAGTAATTAATTAAATAATTAACTATCCTAATGTGTATTAGTTAAATAATGATTATTTATTTATTGTTTAATATATGTTGATTAATTAATTAACCCATTTAAGGTATGGGTAACGAATTAAAGTTTAAATAAATTTTAAATTATTTAATAGAAAACTTAATGAATGGGGTGATAAGGTATTAAATGGGGGGATAAGGTATTAAATGGAGGGATAAGGCATTGAATGGAGAGGCGATGAAGGGACGAAGGGATATGAGGGGGCAGAGGCATTCGGGAAGGAGGACTTTTGGATTTTGGGGGGAAGGAAGCATTATTTTGGATATTGAGGACTGTATGTGTTTGCTAGTTTGATATTTTTTTTGGTTTGGAGTTTTGGGAGGACTGTTACACGGGTGCACCAGGTTGCTGGCAATTTTGGGCTCGGGGGCCAGGAATCCTTACGGAATCCTGGAGCTAGGGAGCCGGATAGGCTGCTCCTAGCTGGCTAGGTGGTTAGTCGGTTTTGGGCAGGGTTTGGTTAGAGCATCAGGCAGAGTTAGGGCAGAGCAACGAAGAGGACAACCGGAGATTGGGGAATTAACATCAGACAGAGGTATGTAACTTTATGAATTCGCTGTGTTATGTGGTTGTTAATTAAATTTACTTCATGTTGTTGATAAATTTAATTTATGCTTAAATGATGAAATTGTACAGCATATAATTTTCTTTATTCTTTAGTTTAACGTGTGTTTTATAAGGCTCTGTGGGGACAAAGACCTTACAATGGGAGAAAATCAGGATCTTCCTTCCAGCGGTTATACTGTTATGAAGGAAACCAACTCTGATTCCATGTTAAAATTTTGGTATGTTCATTTAACCATAGAAAATATCACATTATTGTCACCCAACCATAGGCATTCACTATACCACCCCCGAGAACACTAACCTTTTCTTAGATAGAATGATTATGGAAAATCCACACTAGAACCACTAGATAAACCCTAACAAGAAACACCACTGCTACAACAACAACACAATACCAAGAGAACATACCTTTACTAATGGAAGTGTACCTTTACCAAGAGAAGCACACAAGAGAGATACTAGAAAGTCTGAGATTACACCACGACAACTGCTGCACCATCCTCTCCAGACTTGTGCCTCCTTCTACTGCAACTATAATTGTTGCAGTAACCGCTCCTCATACTTGTGCCCTCATTTTGCTGAGTGAGTGTGTGAGAGTTTGAAAATGAGCTAAGGCGTCACCTTATTTATACTTATTCTGCCAATGAACTTTTCCCACATGGCCGACCTATCTTTTTTGGAAAATATAATTTACTTTGACTTTTTTTCTAGCAGGGACGACTTCTCCTTCTGGGGTTTTCTACTTCTTTATTATTATTCTCCTTAGGCCGACTTCTCTTCTAGGGTTTCCACACATCTGTTTAACGGTTCTCTTACTTCTGAAATATTGTATTCTAAGTACAAAGGTTACACTTGGAGGTTAATAAATCCCACAACTACCAAAACATCAACACATGTGAATTATATGTTTTAGCCATGTTAAAATTTTTCTCTCATTTTGGGTTTGGATTGCATGGAATTTAGCCAAATTGTATCTTGATTTAGAAATTAAAGTTGATTCCTCCTTTTTTTTACCTATTGGTAAATTCAAGAGAACCAATCAATCTATTTAAATTTGTTGTATATTGGATTATTGGTAGAATTTAGTCTGGTCTAGATTTCCCTTATATATAAAACAACTATGCTATGAAAGTTTGAGCATAACTCTTCATTTGGTAGTTAATAAAATATATGATATATTTAGGTTGATTCAAAATGGAATCACTTTACATCATTGAAGCTCTATCATTAATTTTATATATGGTATCTACATGGTTGATCTAGTTTCATTGTTTTGGAAAATGTGGAAATTATGCATACTAATCACTCTAACATGTTGTGACTCATGACAAGGAAGTTAGGTAGGATTTCACTATCCGCATTTCCTATAAAAAAGAATTGAGAAATTCAATTTTTAAGAAAGTCCTTATATGTGTTGACTAGCTCAAAATATGGCTTACACAAATGAAAATAAATTATGGCTTAGACACAAATGATGATTCGAAATGGATCATCATATAATTTTTCATCTATATTAGTACTTTTTAAGTGGAAAAACTGGAGGAATTGGCTTTCATGGCCCATTTTAATGGCAGGTCCTAGTTTGGAAAATTAGGGTCTAGAACCTTCCAAAGCCATTTTGAGGCATTCAATGACATTTTTGGGGGTTACAATGTCTAGAACTTGCACCCACACTCTCGATGTTTATCTACACACCGAGACCTTTCCAAAGGTGTGAAAGTAACCTCAATCAGAGCTCGTATGCAAAAGTTACTCCTCTCACAAGTTGACCTACCTTGTTGACCACCATGGCGTGGGTGGATGCCATATCACCCCCATTACTCACACATATGGGGCTAGCCATGTGTGAAATTTCAAGAAGATTCTAAAAGGTCCAAACCTTATCACTAATTGAGGGTTGAGGATGAAAAAACCCTAACCCTAGACGACTATCAGGCTATGTTAAATATCAGGCCGCTAGGAGAAGAAAGAGTTCCATTCTTGAGTCTTTAGCATTGTATTTGTTCCATAGTTGAGTAGAGCATCTAGGAGTGATATTTTGAGAGCATAAAAAAAGAGGAAAATATTTTGTAACATCCATACAGGCCACAATGTCAAAGACAACTCCACAGTGAGTGCCTCTTCCTTTGTAATTGCATTTCCATAATTGAAGAAAAGAGAGCAGAGCATAGGCCTCACCTTCTGGCCGAGTTTTCTCTTGTATTGGGTTTCCCAAGATATATCTAGTGTTCATTCATGTGTGGATGGTGTGCTATTTTGCTCATTTATTTCATTTTCGTATTTAAGTTATTTCATAAATTCAGGCAAAGCTAGTAATTCATTAATCTAGGATATAAGGAAAATTAGTTTGCATAGTCTAAGATTTCAGAATATTATAAGATTTGTTGTGATGAACTGTACCAATAGAGTAATGATAATAGTTTACAGATCAGATGAAGATAAGACTATATACATCGATTGATGTGTAGAAGGGTCTCAAATAAATTCTAATTCATGGGTAACATACAATGAATAAGTTTGGAATGCCAAATCCTAATTTCCATTGTTCCAAACTATTAAGGTTATGTTTAACATTTTTTTTTCATGTAGAAGTGTTTGCTTCTAGACTCATTGAGAAGACTTAGTATTAGGATGACTTTGAAAGATATAACTTTGTCTAAAAATACATTTTTCTCTTTCTAATGTACGTAATGACTTTATATCTTGATTATCTTTATTTTTCTCGTGGAAAATATATATATATAATTTCCTAAGCTTTAAAGGCACAAAATATACACATATTATCAAATTTGAGACTTTGGAGGATAGGACCATTTATTATACTTTTAGCTATTCTAAATAGATCAACCCTCATAATTATGTTTAGCTATTCTATTATTCAAATCCTTATACAAAGGCTCTAACCAAAAGATTAAATTTATATATTTTGTCTCAATACAATTTCCCTAACATTAACTTAAACATTAAATTGATATCAAATCTATAGACAAAATGAAATATTAAATGGATATCAAGTCCATATAAAAAAAGATTTTGGAACATAATAAACGAGATTTTACTTAAGACTTTTGGACATCTAATTTCCCTAACATAAACTTAAACATTAAATTGATATCAAATCTATAAACAAAATGAAATATATTATAGATATAAAGTCCATAGACAAAATGATTTTGGACCATAATAAACGAGATTTTACTTAAGACTTTTGGACATCCATACGAGAATAGTTCTAAAACTTTAAAATAAGATAGAAACATAAATAATTTTTCTCCTTTATCTTTTCGGGAGTAAATAACTTTACTCCTTTATCTTCTTTTTTTCACAGAAAATTTTTCATAAAAATAAAAAAGTAAAAAAAAAGTAGTTTTCATAAAGTTGTTATTTCTATATAGGATTTATAACCAGGTCATTAAGATAGCATCATATATAGTTATGTTTTACTCTCAAAATCAGGAATATTCTTAGGAAGGTTCTAATACACAACATAAAATTACAAAAATGTAGAGGTGAGAACTTTGCAGCAGCTCTAAGACTAATAGATCCGAAAGATAAACTAAACAATGAGACAAAAACTGATCTCTGATACAATTTAGAATAACTTTAAGTAATGAGTAGGACCCTCATTACCGACCTTCCATTGAGTAAAAGAATTTTTTCTCGACAATTTGTCAAGGGCTAACTTTGATAATCTGTCTACCTCTTTGTTCTCTTCACAGAAAATATGAGCATATGAGATATTCCTGAAGAGTGGAAGAGTTTCTAAGATCCTTTCCTTCCAGCTTTCTAGAGCTACTGCATGTATAGTTCCCCTCTTGTTTAGCCATTCAATTACAATCTTTGAATCCCCTAGCAATAGCAAATCTAGAATTGACAATCTAATGGCCAAGGTTAGAGAGGCCCATGCCCCCAATAGTTCAGCCTTGGTATTTGTCCCTTGACCACAGTTGAAAGTCCACAAATAAGAAGTGTTATTGTTGATCAAAATCTTACCTCCAACCCCGCTTTTTTCACCCCGTTGTTGCACTACCCCATCAAACCATGCTATGGCTTTATCAACCAGAAGAATCACATTAAAAAGACGAGGGAGATAGTATTTTTTCTTGATTCCATATAAGTTAACCGCACCAATATCTTTTTATACAACCTTTTGGATAGAGGGAGAGCCTGCCTCAAAGATAGTATAATTCCTTTCATTCCAGATGTACCAATTGAGAAAGGCAGGCAACGTGGGGAAATATGGGTTCGCCTTATTCCAATTTTCATTGCACTCGTGCACTGTTTGTCCATACCATCCTCTTGGTAAATTTAGCTCATTTGTTACCCTGCTCCATACATCATTAGTAAATTAGCATTTTACAAATATATGCTTACCTATCTCACTACTTCGATTACATAGGATACATATGCCTGGACCCACCCATCTCCTTTTCTGAAGATTTTTCCATGATAGAATCTTATTTTCTGCAACCAACCAAGTAAATAACTTAATTTTTAAGGGGCATTACCATTTCCAAAAATTTCTCCTCCATCCAATCACCTTTGGCACCCAGAGATATGCTGCTACAAAATTATACACATTCTTTACCACTAGTTGACCTGAGTTGTCTCCTCTCGTCCATAGTAAGGCATCAGGGTGGTCCTGAAGGTGAATTCCCGAGCTTATCAGACTCTTTCTAAACTTTTCCCATTCTGTGGCTATGTCCCCCTCAAGCTCCAAGTCTGTGTCGTTTAACCAGTTTGATCCAAGTGATCCTTGAACTTGCGCACAACTCGCTTGATAAAGCAAGAAAACATTTTTGTGGTTCAGCCTCTCAATTAACTCTTCTGAAAGCAGTGAGTCCTTTCCCATTCCTAAAATAACATCTCTCCCAATAACAATCGATTGTCCAGTGCCCGGATTCCATGCCAACCAATGTAAAACAAGAGACAATGAGTTTATTAAATTTTTCCACGTCTGAGATCCTTAAGTCGCCCTTGTCGATGTTGATCTTAACCATGAATGACCCTGTTCATAGGGAAAATATTTGTCTTTTTTCACCCTGTTCCATATACCAGGTTTAGTCAAGAATCTCCATAAGGTATTTGATTCCAGGGCCCGATAGAAAATATAAATATTTCTTAGACCCCACCCTCCATATAGCTTTGGCTTCGAAACCGTTTCCCACTTGCATAAGTGATATCTATTCCTCTTTTTATGGCCGGACCAGAGAAAAGAGAATATCAATTGTCTAATTTTTGTGAGGACTGACAACGGGATATGAGCTAATGCTAGCCAATAAATTGGAATACTTTCCAAGACAAAATTTATAAGAATATACCTACCTCCCAAAGATAACAACCTGTTACACCAATGGTTGATTCTGTGTTCAAACTTTTCTATAAGCCAACACCAATCCCCAGCTCTATAGCTATCTAACTTTAGAAAATAGCCCAGATAAATTAACCCCCCCAAAAGATCTTTGAAATCACACTTGAAAAGAACTTTTAGCCCTTCTATAGTGTCTTGTTGGATGCCCGTATGAAGAAAGGTTGATTTTTGGGTGTTGACGCTCAAACCCAAGCTCGAAAGAAAATACTGAGAATTTTACTTATTTCGATCCATTCAGATATCTTTGCGATTGTCATGATGATCACGTCGTCCACAAATAACAGGTGTAATATATTTATAAGTTTGGAAACTTTGATCCCCGAAAGAGCCCCCTCGGCTTGACCCTTCTTTAACAGAATGTTGAGACCTTCCATTACGAGAATAAATAAAAAGGGTGACAAGGGACAGCCTTGGCGTAGCCCTCGTTTTCTATGGAAGAAGGATGTCGCCTCTCCATTGATTAGAATAGCAAATACAGTTGAAGTTACACAACCCATTACCCAGTTTGTAGTAGCCAAACCAAATCCGCATTGGAGAAGAACAAGCCTCAGAAAGTCCCAATTAATAGAGTCATATGCCTTCTTAAGGTCCAACTTTAATATAATAGCTTGTAATTTTTTTGTCTTTATGCTATGCAAACACTCTTGTGTCGTGCCTATGGCGTCTAAGATCTTCCTTCCCTTGAGGAAACCCGGTTGTTCTTATGACAGAGCTCGAGAGAGGATAGGACGTAATCTCTTTGCTATTAATTTTGATATTATCTTGTAGCACAGATTACAAAGTGCGATTGGGCGGAAGTCAGAGAACGTTCTAGGGCTGTTAACTTTTGGTATCAGTGTAATAAAAGTGGAATTTATCTGTTTTATAACTTCACCTCTTAATCTTGACTCCTCCACCATCTCTAGCAAATCATGCCCAACTAACTCAAAATAATGAAGAAAAAATTCAACAGTCTGACCATCTGGTCCATGACTTTTATCCTTTGTGAATCCTTTCAGAACCTCGAGAATTTCCTCTTTTGTACAAGGCTTTTCAAGAGCTGTGGCATCCTCCTCCTTAACCATCCTGGGGAAAAGCCTTGCAGCCTCTACCTACTCACCAATTTGATTTGATTCAGATGCCCGATAGTAGGATTTATAATAGTTGATAGCAACATTCTTTATGTCCTCCAAATGAGAATGTACCTTACCCGAATCATCCTCAATCTCCCATATGTGCTTTTTATTCTTCCGATAGTTGGCGAATTGGTGGAAGAACTTAGTGTTTTTATCTCCAATAGTGATCCATATTGCTCTATTTTTCTGTCTCCATCACTCCTCCTCCTCGAGAAGCTTCCTTTTACGATCATCCTCCAAAGTTCTCACTTTATACTCGTAGTCCTCGATCTGCATTCCTTGTGCCTTCTATCGCAAGAGATCATCTATGCCACCTTCAATTTTTTCCATCTCCAAGCAATCCCTGTTCCGTTTATTATTTAACTAGATCTTTGCCCTGGCTTTCAGGCATGCTAGTTTCCTTACCAATCTTCTTTGTGCTCCCTCATGTTGATTCAAATTTGTGTCCTTCCATACCTCACTCACCAACACGTCGAATGCTTCTTCTCGTAACCAAGCAGAGTTTAGTTTAAAAGGATAAACCGCCCTTGTTCTCTCTTCTCCCAACTGGAGAAAAATTGGTGCATGGTCAGATATGTAAGGATACTCGGCCCATGCTCGAAATCTACAGGAGTTTAATAATACATTCTCCTCCACAAAGAACCTATCTAATCGCTTTGATATACCTTATGATCCTGTACTGTCGTTCCTCCACGTCGACACCACCTCAGCCGGGGCCACATCCACCAACTTGTTTTTTGAAAATAACTCTTTAGAAAAGCTCGCCAAAGAATCTACCTGGGCTATCTCACCCCAAATTTCCTGTGAGTTGATTGTTAAATTCAAATCACCTTCCATAATTAAGTCATCAACTGCTAAAAGACCAAGTCTATCAACTTTTTCCCAAAAAAAATTACGATTTTGGCAAGGTCCATAAACATTCAGCAGGGACACCTTCCTTTTCGATGCTAAACTTGAACCTGTCAAAAAAATCCCTCCACAAATTAGGACCGGCACTAAATCGAAACAAGTAGGATCGCAAGAAACTAGGAGCCCACCAGATTTTTCAACAGAACTTACAACACAGGTCATCCAGTCAAGCCTGAGAAAAAACATGAAATTCCTAGGCTTATCCACCTCCACTAAGGTTTCTTGTAAAAAAATAACAGTAAGACGAGTTTTTTCCAAGAGTCTTCTCTTATCTATAATGGACAAATTACTAGAAATATATTTTATGTCCAAAAACAATATACCAATGCTTGACTTGAAATCACTATCTAAGAAGAGTATTATAAAGTAGATATTCAAAATATTTATGGTTAAACTATTGAAGATCATTGTTAAAATATTATATTTTATAATTTGTAAAATATTTTTATTTATTTAAAATTTTCATATTTACTAAAGTGAAAACATTATGGTTAAGAATATGGTTAAGAACATGTGTTTCCTCTTAAGAGGTCACAGGTTCAAATCCAGAAGAGGTAACATTACTTTAAAAAATTGATGATGTAGTGGCCAAACATATGAGATATTTTACTAAACCTTTAACAATTACGTTGGTTGTCATGTACTCCAAGTTTTCAATAAATGACTTAAATGACCACGACTCTCAGGGGATCGCACCCAGCCTGAGCCACATCAACCCTTAACATGGTTGGTTTTTTTGTCCCCGCAGGTTTCGAACCGGTGACTTTAACATCACGAAGTGGCTTAACAACGAGTGACTTTAACATCACGAAGTGGCTTAACAACACACTCCGTCACCGAGTGTCCTACACCTCGGGGACTATACTCTACTAAAATTTTAATATTTAGGTTGTCATGTATTTAATTCCAATTTTGGGATTTTGTTTAAATTTTTTATTATGTAATATTAGGTTTTTATCATTTTAATTATTACTATTAATTAATTAGATTATTTAAATTTACAAAAAATATTATTTTAATGAAAATTTTTAATTTAATAAAAAATATTGTTTCAATATAAAATTAAAATGTATTATTTAATTATTTTTATGAAATTTAATAAAATATATTATTTAATTAATTTTATGAAATTTAATAAAAAAATATTATTTTAGTTATTTTTATGCGACTCAATTATTTTCTTTAACATAGAACAATGTAATGAATGTTCATGAAAAATTGGTGCTAATTTGATATCGGTTACAAGTCTGTTATCACAAATTCATATTCTAACCTACCAAAGTCCATTTGCGTATCGAATTTAAAAAAAGCGTTAAGAAGGGCTTGCTTTTTGCTACGTGACTCTTTTCGATTGGTCTACAAGAGGTGGAAAAGAGAGGTAATTACTTTATTGGGCTTGGCGCGGAATTTGACTTCGTTGGTTTGCCCCCTTCAATCCACTCAGTATCTGAAATGACGTGCACTCAAAACGGAATGAAATACCAGGTACGCTAACCTTTTACATACTGCTTTTCGTTGTTGCCGGAAAAAAAAGCCCACCGTTTAATTTACAATCCGCGGCAACTAAAACGGTACAACCCACGGTTTACATGACAGTCTGCGGTCACTAAAACCCTGGGGAGGCACTCGGATTTCAAGAATAGTTACAATTAATTACGGCGAAGTCTAGAGCTACAATACATTATATAGTTTCCTCACACCTGGTTTTTCCAGTGCACGCCGAATGCTCATCGCTTTTACTTTCTCTACTTATATCTCACGCCCTATCGTCACCTACAAATTTTCAGTTGAACTTCATTCGATTTCATCATCAGATTCCGATTCAGCGCATTGATTTTTCAGTCTTCCTGCATCCCGAATATCTGGTGTTTTCAATTAATTAAGCTTTTATCACAGCTCGGCCCTTTTCATTATTTGTGATTAGCCCCAGCAGCAGCAGCTTGCAGGTTTTCCATGGATCTCGCCATGGATGTTTATATTCCGGAAGATTATGTGAGAAGGCGCTACAAGCCAAATATGTCGAAGCAGAAACAAGCTGGCCGAGGTTCTTTCAACGATATCGAGGCCGCGGACGAGAAGAAGTTCCAGCTGCCTGCAGGTGATAAGATTATGATGATCTCTGCTTCTACAAGTCATAGTCGTAGCAGCAGCTTCAAGGAGGACATACTTTTCAATTATTTCAATCCATAAACTCTTGCCCGACCATATCCACAGTTCCTTCATCTACAAATCGAAATAGAAGGGAATTAGAATGTCTTCATTCTGAATCGAAAAAATTGTAAACTCAATTTAGTGAGCATTTATTCATTTTGCCCCGATTGTTCTTATCCTTTTATGCGTGTGTTTCGAATATTGAACTATCTGCTTTTCCTTCGATTTCGTTACTTTCAGATAATGTATCAAACAATATTTGATTTGAAGGTTATATTTCGAAACGAACCAATCGGATTGGGGATCCAATTTAAACTCAAAAAACGAAACGATATGAATACTGTTTATCCCACATTCGGCTAACCATCTGCTACAGCTGTGAGAGGCGAGGCGAGGCATGTAATTTCATATCATGTCTGTCAGTTTGGTCGAAACGAACCAAACCACTAGCAGCAGAGCGGCGTAGGGTAAGGATTATTCTAAATGGTTTTCTTTCGGGCCAACTTTAGCAGTAACTCTGGTAAAAGGTTAGGTATTTGACCTAATTTTATGCATCAAGGTTTTCGGGCATAACTGCTCCATGATAAAAAAAAAAATCGAGAATTTTTAAATAGCTCCAAAACAAACAAAAAAAATTATATTAAAAACTATATTTTTTTGAATTTTTGCTTTCCGATATTGCAAAAATCTGATATTTTCAAAACCATTTTAAACAAGGGGAACTTTGCAAAAATCTAAAATTTTCAAAATCATTTTAATTAAGGGGAGCTGTAAAGCAAAAGCCCCTGGGCTGAAGGTGAGACAGTCTCAAAATTGTTGAAGGGATTTCAGTGGGTTATCCAGTACATGTGATACTTTTATTAGTACAATAGCTAATGAGACTT
>SNQJ01S0057488.1:0-34343 GCA_010110895.2 Picea sitchensis | reverse complement strand
CCACAAGCTAGGAAACACAAGAAATATTTCGAAGAAAAAGAAATCTATGCTGTGGTCAAACCTAAGATATAGACTGTGATCAGAGGGACTAGGGAAAAGACCGAAAAGACTAGCTTCTGACAGGTAAGAGGATGACTGTCTCTCTCTGTCAAAATATCTCCCCAACATAGACACACGATTGTCACCACAACAACTAGCATATATACCCATGTTGTCCAAAGGCAGAGCGCATATGCACACATTCAAAACTACTACAGGGTGCGTATAGCTCTGTAAATGCTCAAAAAAAGTGAAAAACACAATTCAACACAGGCAGTGAGCACTAGTACTGAAAACCAGAGTCTCTCAGAGATAGAGAAAATAACTTTGGAAAATATAATGCAAGGAAACTTTTGATCAAACAAAGATAATCTGAGGCTATTCCTATGTTATAGACTGCAACACAGAGACTATGACCAAATCCAGGAAACCCCTGAGAAGGATCACTCCTGACAGGGAAAGAGGATGACTACCTCTAAAGAACAATTTCTAGACTTAAGAACACAACTGACACTTCAGAAGCCCAGTGGATATACACGGGTTGTCTAAAGGTAGGGCATGTGTATACACGGAAAGGGCTTCTGCAAGCCGCGTATACCTCTATAAATTCCCAGGATGAAAATTAAATAGTCAAGCAATCATGCAGGGAGTATTGGTATGGAAAACCAGAATCCCTACAAGCTCAGACTATTGCAAAAACTTAGAGAAAAGGTAATAAACCAATTCTAAAATACCCAAAAAGTATCCCCAAAAAACCCCAGAGATCCCCAGTATGGTCGCCAATTCTATTGTGGGTGGGAAATCCCTCCTATGGACTAGCATTAAGGATTTTATCATGCATGCAGAAATGACCTAAAGTCTCCTACTTTTTACCAACATCCCAAGCATGACTCCCATTACTCATATGCAAATACAAGGCTAAAGAGATCCAGCTACTATACCTTAGTTTCCATGTTTGATGTCAATCCCTTTAACGCTTGGTCACTCCTTGAACGCAACTCTCCTCCCAACGTTGACCTGCATTCGTAAAAGACAAACAAATAACTCCACATGCATATAACCTATAAAATAATGGGTTAGAGATTCTATCAAAATATAATCAAATTTAAATATTGACAATCTCATATGGCAGGACGAGAAAAGTGCTTCTTTTATTAATCTCACAAAAGTAACCTTACAATGGTGAGATCGACCAATTCTCCTCGAATCTGGTCCTGGGATCCTCTTCAACTATGCTCCAACTGCTTTTGTATATTCTTCTCTTCACACAATGGTTGCAAAAGGTTGGGGCAAGGGGAATACTAAATCGGGTATAGTTTCTTTGCTATGATTTTCCTCCTTCCAAATGGGACCCCTACACCTTATTTTATAGGCTATAAAGGGCTAGGTATTTGGTCGAGTGACCAAATATGGACGGTCAGTCAGTTTAGTTAACTTACACAAAACTGTGTGTTTCGTCTGCAACTTTTCGTTTTTTCATGCTTTTTAGGTATACGCGGGTTGTAGTGGGTCAGTCAACATACACACGTGTGCAATAGTGGAGCAGGGCACATATTCCTTCGAAAGGAGTGTTTTTCAAGAGGGTTTTTCAGTAGTGGCTTGGCAAAGAAGTCAAAAGAGATGGCCTGATGCCAGGTAAGTATGTCTGGTGCAATTTAGGGTTATAACAACAATGGAGTTATCATCTTCTAAGATTATAAAGAATGTCTTTAACCAACCTTTCACAACATCCTATGTGGGGCACAAAGGTGCACTTTGAGACCCACTTTGTGGTCTTCCATTGGGATTATGAGACACCTATGAAGTGTCGATGCCCATCTCTCTTATGAAAATAGTGTCTTGCATCACCTCAATATCATCCTTCAGGTATTCCTTCTCTCATACTGCATCAAATGTGGGAGCATCTAGTGGGATTTTCCTAATTTTGGGGGGAACCATAACACCATCATTGTACCTATTTTAGTACCTCCCTTGGTCAAGTCATAATATTCATACTTAAGTAGGAACATTCAACCCTAATTGTTCCAAGAATCTGCATCTCTGTATTCACCATATTATCCCCCTGTGGACTATTGGGTATGTGTTATATTCTTTGCATGACGAAACCTAGTGTTTGCGTTCTGTTGGGTGCACGNGTAGTTTTTGCGTTCATTTTTAGTGGTTGCTCAACACATGGTTTTCACTTATGGTTTTCTAATTATGGTTAAGAAATTAAGGTTGTTGACTAATCTAGAACAATGGATTAGGTTTTTGGATGCCCCGAGATCCTATATGTATTGTATTGTAAACAATGAAGATATTGTTATCACATAGAGTTACATTGGTCAAAAAATCTTTTAGTTTTTTATTTTGAGTCATAGGTGTTCATTAAATTTTAAGTTTTATGTCCCTTTTCCATAGTCAATTTTCAATTTTTGGTATAAATAAACTAAGGTTAGTTTTGGATTCAGTCTAAAGAGTCATTGGGTCATGCCTTGCTATCATAACCGTTGGATAAAACCTTCATGAGTCACATCTTTCCATTCCTCCATCATCACCCCGACATGTCACTTCCTCCATGATGTACGTTGACCCCTCCTTTTGTCACCTTTACCCATTAAGATGTCAAATCAAAACTGATATGTACGCTACCAACTCAGTAGGAGAGTTCGCAGTGCATTCAAAGGTACATCATTCATTCATAGCCATCATTGCATTTATGGGTCATGTAAATTGAATATCTCCTTGTTTTCAAAGATGATTTTTTAAACCATATCCAAGGATTATGTCATAAATGCTTTTAATTGTTTTCTCCAAATGGACAAATAATTTTTCATCTCGACGCTGTGAACTGGTGCTATAGAAAGGTGCTACAAACTCGACGCTGCGAACAGGCTGAAGAAGACGAGTTGGGGGTTGGGCTACTTGCAGAAACCATTGTGCAACCTCAAAGATACCAGCTTTCAACTCAAGGCCACTGGGTATCTCATGATAATTTTGACCTTATTTGAAGGTCAGGAAAGGGCTTGTTAGTTGTTTTTTCCTTTTGGGCGATGCGAACTAGTGATAGGCACTGAAAGTTGTCTTATTTAGTTGTTGACAAGTTCCCAAACCCATTTTGATGTACTCTAAAACTTTCTCATTGAACCTTAAGTATCCCTGGGTTTAGGCCACCTTTCCCACCAATCCATTTCGCTTGCTTTTCTTATATTTCCCAAGTGTTGCAAAACCCCTTCCCTGGCACTGCAAATTCTATGCAGCAAACCCAGCATTGCAAACCCTCTGTTCCAACACCTTCTACGAAATCTTGTCTTCAGCAATTTAGCCAACTGAATTACACTCCTATCTAGTCTGCAATGTAAAATTGTTCACCTGTGAAATCAACTTGAGTTTTGCAAAGAATAGTGATGCAGTGAACAAGACCTGTCTTGCAATAATTTGTTCTGATATCCCTCATGATATTTTTATTAGTCTTCCCTTCATCTTCCTGACTGAAATCTACCTTGTCTTATTCTTGGAGGTCAAATGAGTTGAGAAACATAGAGGTTTTATATAGAACTAGGCTATTGGGAAAGTTTATCCATTAAAACCCTAATCCTCTGTGTTCCTTGTTTTACCTCTAGCATAATTAAATCTTGTGGTAAGGTTTTTCTACAATCAACATTAATGGATACTCCATAGAAAAGGAAGGCTCACAAAGGAGGGGGGAATTGTGATAACAGAGCCCTACAATATGCAATTTGTTTATTTTGAACCCTTGATCAGGGAAATTTTCCAAAGAGTAGGCTGCATTATTTTTTGTCAGAAAATGTAGAGAGGGCACCCAGAGGTGGCTAGGGAGTTTTCCCTTAATTTTGATGGGACCAAAACTAAGGTTGGGACATTGGAGTTTGAGGTATTTGAATTATTCATCTCAACAACAACTGAGATACCTAACATTGGTGAGAGATGGTTCAAGTCCATGACCTTGAATGTTGCTTTCTCCAAGGAATTCCTCAAACCAGAATACCAAGGGGACAATTTGTCAAAGGGAGTGCCCAGGAACCATATGTTGGAGGGTTTTGATAAAATGTTGAAGGTGATTCAAAGATATTTCACTTCTGAATTGAGATTTAACATGATATATCAATACCATATAAGGCTACTGCTACACTACATAGGAAAGGATGCCATGAATCTGCCTTTCTAACTGTTTAGAAGTATTGGAAAAATGTCTGACGAGGTTCAAGCTAAATCAAAGGCAATTGATGCTAGTGTGTTCCATTTATGCCTGATAAAGACACTGGTAATGGAGGAATTGCGAAATAAAAACATGGATTGGGAAGCATTCATTACCTCTTCACACTTCCAGGTAAATGTCGCTCCCACTCCACAGTATAAAATGCAAAGCCCTCTTCATATTGACAAGACTGTAAATTTAGAAGTGAACAAGAAAAGAAAGAGCACTAAGACTACTAGAGATGATAAAGTAACAAAGGATCATGAAGGAGGAGGGCCTTCACAGTCTTCACGGAGAGAAGCTTCACTTATGCCAGATATCAATCCAATAAAGGTTCCTTCAACTAAAGCTACAGGTTTGAGAGGAAGGAAGCTGGTGTTTCCTTCGCCCAGTGCAGCTGACAAGGTCAAATCTAGGAGGCCTCTTACCAGAGCAGCAACCAAAAAAGAGATCCCTGTGCAAAATGATGCAGTAGGAGTTTCAGCCCAGAGGAAAGGTAAATCCATAGTTGTTGAGAATCCTGTTGAAATCATTGACATCACCACTCCTCAAAAGGATAACAATCATACTTTTAAGAGGTTCAAAAGATAGCTTAAAGAGGGAAGGGATGAGGTTGATGAAATGAAGAAGGGGGAGTTAGTTGAAAATAAGAATCTTAAGGGACTCATGGAATTATATTGTGAAAATGTTAGCAATGCGAGATTTATAGCTAAAAGGTCTCGACCCCTCCATAGGCAGATCAAAAACTTATATAGACAGAAAAAAGCTTACCAGGCACAGATAAAAAAGCTAAAGATGGAGATGAAACCTTTCAAAGAGGAGATGGCCAAGAAAAATCTGTATATGTTAGCAAAAGTTGAAACCAGGAGGATCTCAAGAGTCAGAAAATGAAGAAGATGAAATTTCTTAAACAATATCAGTTTTGACATTTCTTGTTTATGCATCTTTGAAATTTTTGAGGATGGTTATGCCTTATAAATCATTTTTAAGTTTGGGATAATCTCTTCAATTCATATACCATATTATAAGTTTATTATCACACCTGAAATATTGGAGATATTTTTTTGGGATGTTTTTGCATTTTATTAAATTAAATGAGCTACTACATGAATGTTCGTAGTGCCTAGCACTACGAACTAGCTGATACAGGCTGGTGCTACGAACTGTGCTACAAACTCTTGTTTTGGAAATTTTGAAGGAATAAGCAGCTGGCAGATGGTCATATGAATGCACGACACTTACTCAAGGATCAGTTGTAAGTTGGCAGGCCACCTTCCAAAGGAAGAATGTGCTCAAAGGGACACTTCATCAGCAATAAAGAAATGTTAAGGACGTTGCCAACATTAGCCTAGCTTTTATCATTTTGGTTATTTTCTGTTATCCACCTGTTTCCACTCCTCTTTGAGGGCACAAGGATCCTAGGATAAGGTGGTTATTTGGATTGTAAAGTTTTCATTGACAGTCTAGACTATAAGATATGCATAGTAAGACTAAAAAAGGTTCGAATGGTTTGAGATGAAACTCATATTTTGATATTGTGAATGTAACAGAGACATCTATGATTTTATGTACTAGACCTGTGACTTTTTAGCTAATAGAAATCAGTCTTTTTCTCTTATCATATTGTTTCTATCTTACTCTGATTTGCATTATGTTGAAGATTTCAATTGATCTGTTGTATATATATTGCAATGAATGATTTGTTTTGATTTTCTTTATGATTTTATCAGATTTTCCCTTTTGATTAAAGAAGTTCTTGTTTCAGAAGGTTTTCTTCATAGATCTGCTAGTATTACTTGATGTAAATGGTAGATATATTTCACCTTTATCACTAAAGTCTTCCCCCTATTCATATTATTCTTTAAATCCTGACCTAAGTTACTCAAAACCTCATTTGCTGGTGCATTTTATCTAGAACTTACTGTGATTGACACTATTTTACTGAGTTTTTATCCATTTGCCAGCTTATCATAAAAACTTATCTTTAAACCTATTGATGGGTGATGAGCTTACACTTTAGCAATCAAAGTGTGACTTTCAATGCTAATAGATATGATGAATAAAATATTAGAGGTGTGTCTCTAAACATGTTGTTGGTTTTCCTAGTTTGAGTTTCCAGCATAAAATCTATGTGTAATGTGTGTGTGTGTGCCATTGTTTCTTTTATGTTTTTATTAAGAATCCATTTGTAGCAATTATTTGTACAAGGTTAAAATCTACATTTGGAATTAGAGTTGTTATTACCTTAAGGGGGACTCTTTTGTGGCTAAGGGTTTGGATCGAGTCTATGATAAACCTTGTTACAGTGGGACCTCGACGGTATCGATTCTTCAGGTGAAAATAAATGGCGAGCAATTCAAAATAGAGATGGAGAAATTTAATGGGAAAATTTTTGAGTTGTGGAAGCTCAAGATGGAATATATGTTGATGGACAAAGATCAATGGATAGTTGTAGATCCAGGTACTTGTAACACCCTATTTCCCCCAATTTTTAATTATAACTATATTGGCCAAGGAACTATATCAAACTCAAAGGTGTGAATGTTTGATTTAATGGACCTTTGTATAAAAGGTTGATGAATGTAAATTATGTTATTTTAATAGAAAACAAATACTATTGCATGGATTTTGGAAATGGGATGTGCTAAGAAGAGACCACAAATGCTATCAAAAGGTGGTGGAGGAGACCAAGAATGGTTGTGTTAACCTCCATCGAATGAGTACTTTGTTGGATTTAATTTCTCAGGATCAAAACAACCCTCTGACCTAGGAATGAATTAGATTTAGGCTGGTAGTTGGGAAGACCTCCTCAAGAGTTAATGAGGGGATGGGGAAGATGGGCCATTTGTAAGGCTTCCAGACCTGACCATGGACTGGGAATTTGAGACACAAGAAATATTGCTAAGGAAGGAAAGAAAGGAAGTGTGGTGGGCAGGGGGAGACCTGCGAAGAGTGCAAAGACGAGAGCCAGAGATCTCGGTTCTGAGGAAGGATCAAAGAAAAATAGAGACTAAGTCAGGAGAAGGAGAGTAACCTTCATCCCTATCTATTTCTGTACTGGGAGAAGGAGAGTAACCTTCGTCCATAACTTTAGTTTAGCTGGAAGAAAGAGATTGAATATCAAAGCATCATGGTCTAATCTCAGGGGTGGCCAGTGGTAAATCCATTAGGAGTGACTGAGCCTATGGTTGGGTGGAAACGAGCACCCCTTTCAATAGGCGCATCATGCCTTATGGTTCTGATAAGTGTTATCATGCCTTGTGCTTTGAATTGGATATGATGAATGCATCCATGTGTTTATGTCTTTATAAATGGTTTCTGCATTGAAATGGTTAAGTTATGAGTATGTGTTTGTTCCCTTGAGAATTTAGGATTATGCTTGATTGTCCATATGCACTGGTTTAATTCCTTGAAGGCATTTCCTCAGGGAATCTTAGCATATTTCTAGAGTCAAAGAAAACCTCTTGGCTCTGCTACCATTTAGGTAACTTCATGAGTTTACCTTGCCCTGTTTCAGAGCTTAAATTTTTTCGAATTAGAGAGGTGTTCCCTTCATACCAGTAGTCTAAGAGACTTTGAATTCATGCCTAATTCCTTCACCAAAAACCCGACTAAGAGTAGGGTTAATAGTCCAAGAGCCATCTGAAGGTCCATATGACCTGGATCTAGGAACCCTGCACTAAAAGAGTTATCTCATGAAGGTTTCAGAACTTCGAGAGCTCAAAAGCTTGGAGATGTAAAATTTCACGATAGCCAAGTTACTCAAACTACTAGAGTAACAAGAACCGTAGATGACTTAAGAATCTAACAGTGGATATGGATGTGAGCCATTTAATAGGAGGAGAAGCCACCCTGGTCGTTAGATCGACTCAAATACCACTAGAGTTAACGAAGTAAACACCAGTCGCTCGATTAAATCTATGGTTGCGAGTCATTGTGGAGCGCGAAGGTGAAATTAGTAGACATTCTAGTTCATGGCCCACAATTCACCAACGTCATTGATCTCATCGAACTAGAAGATCAACGACTTTGGTTAAACCGAGTTGGGCGAGTACTTTTCATATTGCGGAGGTTGGGCCCTCTGATAAGGAGTGTGCACATTGGGGCCCCACAATCACTGTGCACCATCAATTGGTGAACACATCATTATTGTCCAGATCATGACCGTCAGACCTAGAAAATTTGTTAGGTGGATGGTCACGAGTCCCCTTGGAAATACGCGGAGTAACGAAGAACATAAGTGATTTGTAGTCGTCGATCTGTGGAAGACAAGTGCCTATAGATCATCGATTTCGGGTCAACTCAATCTGATAGAAAAGGGGATATGTTCAAAAAGAACTCCCGAAGGACGGAGAGCCAAAATTCATCTGATCCGTTCGTCGGCTGAGGATATGTGTCAGTAGATCTTCCATTTCAGGAGATAGCTACTTCGGGGGTGAAAGGCATTGGAGTATTCAAAACTCCCAAAGCCCAAATAGCCGAAGTGATTTGTAGTCATCGATTCATGGGGGACATGCATCGATAAGTCGTTAACCTTGAGTGAAAGCATTTTGGGAGGAAGCGAGTGTGGAGAGGTATAAATTCCTGAATGTCGAAGCCCTGAAGTAAGTCGGGACCATTGATCTGGAAGGACGTGTGGTGCACGATCCTTAACTCCTGAATAAAATGCTCCAGGAGAAAAAAAAAACTGTAGAAAAGTCTGAATCTCCCAAACACCGAAGTCCCGAAGTGAAACAGGACCGTCAAACTCCCCGAGGGCACGCGACATCAGATGTTGCACTTTGGAGAATTAGTACTCTAGAGGTTTTTCGAGGAGGTGTTTCGAATGTCACCAAAGCCTGGAGACCCAAAGTCATTGAGGGTCATTTATCTTGAGGGTGAGTAGACACCATTGATCGCTTCATGCCAGTTTGAAACTTCGCTCCTTCGGAGTTCGTAGGAAGTAGCGTGTGATGAATCAAAAAATCTCGAAGCCCGAAGTTTTGAAGCACCGGAATAGGTGCCTGTGGCCTTGGTGTTCGGTCATAACCTAGGGTCATGTGTGATTTTCCTTTAAGGAGGGGCTAGGCCCCAATTTCCAAATTAGATACCATGGATAGAGAATTTGATTATTAAAGGAGAACGAATATTTTATGCCCCGTCTTGGGTGTGTTACAAATTGGTATCAGAGCATGGTTACAACACTTGTCCTACATTGGCTCATGAACGAGTCGCTTAAAAACCATATTTAGAATAATTTTAAGAGTGGCACCCTATCTTACCTCTTTCTTAAAGAGTCTGGTTAAAATTTTATTCAGGAAAAGAATGAAACTTTCTATTGTGTGTGTGCATTTAAGAAATTTGAACTATGTATTGTTCATAAACTAATAGAATGTTAGATAATGATAAGTGTTTTGTTAGCACTCGAGAAGTTAGTAAATCATGGGAACACTTCAATTCTAAAGTATGGTGATGTGTGATGATGTGGGGGATGGATCCCGTAATAGAGATGAAGTATCTAATGAAAGGAGGGCAGTGGAAACCCCTCCGGATCTGGCTGAAATTGTAAGGAGCCTCAAGGCCAAATTACAAAGTTGAAAGGCCGAGAATGAGATATTTAATAAAGGAGCAAGAAAAACAAACATAAATCAATGTAGTCTTGTTGCAGAGCTTATCCAACATACATAGGCAGTTGCAGCATGAACCCACAACCAGCCATGTGGACCGACGACATGTAAAGAGAATTCAAAGTCCACCCGAGATCTGAAAATATGGCCCCATAAGTGACCACACTAGGAGAAATACCTCGAAGAAGGCCCAACCTAGAGGTAGGGGACACTCATCAAGAGAGTCCTCTGGAAAGGAAGTTGGAAACTCTGAGGGATCTTCTGGTAGAAAAACTAGCTAACATTCTCAAGGGAAAGGAAAGAAGCGAAATCATTCCAAAAGTCGTGATCCTGAAGATTTCAAGAAGGCCAAACCACCCTCTTTCGATGGAGAGATTAAGAAAGGGGAAGAGGCTGAAGATTGGCTTCTTGGTTTAAATAAGTACTTCATAGTCCATGACTACTCTGAAAATTTGAAGGCTCGAATAGCCATCTTCAACCTGAATGGAAAGGCCTCCATTTGGTGGGAAGACCTTAGGAATGTAAAAGGATTCCATGAGAAGGACTTGTCATGGAAGCGATTTGAGAAATACTTAAGGAAGTAGTATGTATCAAAGAAATATATGGATGGGAAGACTAAGGAGTTCTATGAACTCAGGATGGGGCAGCTCACCATAGATGAATATGTCAATAAATTCCCTGAGCTATTGAGGTATGTACCCTACATAAATGATGAAAAGGTAAAAATGAAACGATTTATTAGTGGGTTACCTCAGACCTACTGGTACAGGATTGAGTTTGGTGAACCAAATACCTTAGAAGAGACCATCTGGAAGGCAAGGTATTTTTATGAATAGTTCGGGAATAAGACAAGACCTCATGAGGACTGGAAGAAGAGTAGTTCGGGATTCAAGAAGAAGGGTTTAAATCCTCAAGCTTTAAGAACTATGGGAAGGGTTCTAGGATGAACCATCCTACTAGAAGTGTGTATCAGAAAAAATTCCCCTCTCAGAGTGGAAATAAACCTTTTGAGGTTGTCCCAGAAAAGACTAATAACCCAAAGAAAGAACCCTTAAAATGTTGGGGTTGTGGAGAAGATCATCGGATGAGGGATTTTCCACACAGGCAACAGAACAATAAGAGATTCTACAATATCCAAGAAGCTACCACCTTCAATGATGTGGCTAGGAGCATGCCACGAATTTATGTAGCCTTGGACAATAATCAAGTCGATCACCAAGCTTCAATGGTGGAGATGGAAGGTATGATCGCCAACCCTCTAGTTTCTATTTTAATTGACCCTGGTTCTAATTTGAGTTATGTGGCCCCTCAGACTGTTGATAAGTGTAAATTGCAACCAATCAGACATGTTAAGTTGTGGTTGGTACAACTATCCACTAGGACCAAAAGGAAAGTAGCAAAGGCCATCCCAACTTGCCAATTCATCATGGATGGATTTACCACTCGAGCAACCCTTAACATAATTCCCCTGGGATCTTATGACTTGTTGATTGGTATGGACTAGTTGTCTTCTTATAAAACTAAGTTGGACTATTACCATAAAACTTTAGAGTGTGTAAATGAAGAAGGGAGGAAAATAACCCTCCAAGGGATTCATAAGTCTATCTCAGTGAGACAAATATCATCCCTTCAAATGAAAACGTATTGCAGAAAGGGGTGTCCTTTATATGCAATATAGGTGTTGGAATCTGTTGAGGATGACAAACCAAACCTAGAGGACTATTGGGTGTGTGTTATATTCTTTACATGTGTGTGTGTGGGTGCATTAGATAAGACAATTGCGTCTGATGATCCCTCGTAGTAGTGCTCTATTTGTGTCATGTGTGTCGGGCACTTTCCTAGGGGGGTCCCAAGGGGGGGCAGGTATGTCACCCCCTGGTTACATGCAGCATTCGGGGCAACGCTTCGAATTTTTGTTTTTTGGGCGGTGTTTGCTATTTTTAGCGGTTTACTAAAAATAATCCCATTTTTAGGGATTACGTTTTTGGTATCTAAGGAATACCTAAAAACATTGTATATATTGTATAGTGAATGGTGAAATTTGATATAATGAATATAAGAAAGGTTTTCCCTATTGAGGGTTTCCGGTATAAATCTTTGTGTACTATGTGAATGAGCCATTGATTAAATTATGTTTTTCTTAAGAATCTATATGCATTTCTTTACTTCACATGTTTAAAACTTACATGTGGTATCAGAGCTCATTTTTGGCTTCAGAGGGATGCCTTTGTTGTTGAGGGTTTGGCTCGGTCTTGAGAGATCAAGTTTATCTTGGGTCTGTGATAAAACTGGGTTTAGTGGGAGCTTTTGTAGTGGTGTTTTAAGTGCAGAAAGAGGAATGGTGAGTTCTGCTAGAATCAAGATAGAGAAGTTCAACGGTAAAAAAATTGAGCTATGGAAGCTGAAGATGGAGGCCTTCTTGTAGAAAAAGAACAATGGATCACTATGGACCCTGGTACAAAGCCAACTGGTACGCAGCCTACTGGCACCAAGATGACTGGTACACAACCTACTAGTGCACAAACTACTAGTACACCACCTACTGGTATGTCGAAGGAAGATTGGGAGAAGTTGGACAGGAAAGCAAGGAGTACTATTAGACTCTGCTTGGGAGTTTCGGTGTTGTTGAATGTATCATAAGAATCTACAGCCAAGGAACTATGGGATAAGTTGGGTAATTTGTATCAATCAAAGTCCCTGGTAAACAAGTTGTTTCGTCGAAAGATTCTATATCATCTTAGGATGGAAGATGGAGATTCTATGACAGAACATCTAAATTCCTTTAATACTCTGGTAAGTCAACTTGGCTCTGTTAATATTATGATTGTAGAGGAAGATAAGTGTATTACTTTGTTATGTTCTTTTCCAGACTCTTGGGATAATCTGGTTGTAGCAATAGGTAGTACCACTCAATCTACATTGAAGTATGAGGATGTAGTTGCATCCTTGTTATCTGAAGAGATGAGGCGAAAACACATGCATGGTAACAACACAGATGCTTTATTTATAAGAGGGAGTACCCAAGACATGAACTTTGGTAAGCCTTTAGGGTGGAGATCTAAATATATAGCTAGATCTAAGTCTCCAGGAAAATCTTTGAGGAAATGTTGGAAGTGTGGTAAAACAAGTCATTATAAGAAATATTGCAAGTCTAATAAGGTTGAAAAAACAAAGGGATCTGATAGTACCTCTTTCACAGAGGAGGAAACCTCCATTGAAGAAGGAGGTGATGTTTACCTGACATCTACAAGTACACATGCAGACTGTGATGTATGGTTGATCGACTCGGGTGTGTCATACCATATGACTCCTCATAGGGAGTGGTTCTCTGAATATGAAAAATATGATGGTGGTGATGTATTCCTAGGAGATGACTCGACAACAAAAATCTTGGGACATGGAATATTTAAGTTGATGCTAAAATATGGAAGGATTAGAACTCTCCCTGGGGTTTTGCACATTCCAAAACTAGCGAGGAGCTTAATATCTGTAAGAAAGATGGAAGATGTAGGAGTGGATATTATATTTGGAAAGGGCACTTGCAAGATGGTACAATGAGAAATGGTGTTGATGAGGGGAGTTCAGTGTGGAACTCTGTACAAGTTGTTGGGAAGCACTTATACTAATGGGTGTAATAGTTTTGTTGTCCTTGAGCAGAGAAATGAAGGAGACAAGACCAATATTGTCCCAGAAAACAAGACCATGCTGTGTGTTGGTCCTTGGTTATGGAAGAAAGCAAAGATCAAGGAAGAAAAGGTCTGACACGAACTACGTGGGAGACACAGTGACTATCCCTGGGTCAAAGTAAGAAAAAGAACAGAAAATATGGAGTGAAGCACAGAAAAAGAAAGTCATTGAAAGAGGATATCAGGGATGAAAAATCAATAAGAGAAAATAATCATAGACAACTCAGCAAGCAGAGAAAGACACCATTGGATGCTTTGGAGCACCACACAAGAAGGGAGGAAAGATAGGCTGGCGAAGCCCTGAAAACGTGGGTCAAGTTGACCTAAGGTTTTAGATACCTAGGGTTTTGGGTAATTAGGGTTTTGACACCTAGGTTTCGACCTAAGGCTGTCGGTGAGGGACTATAATGTATAAATAGAGGTCGCGAGGACCTAGGTCAGGTCGGTATTAGAGTTGGGTATTGATATTGATTGTGGTTGGTTAAGAGATTATTGTATTAGGAGAGAGAGGAGTGTTGAGAGGGAGAGCCTTCTTGTATTGTAATATCTTCAGCTGGGTGTGAAGATCAAGTCCTGCAGCTAGGTGCATAGGAAGGTGGGAGACAGAGAGAAGAAGAGAGAGAATATCTATTGATTGAGAGTACAGATCAGAACTGTAAGATTTATCTTAATATATTATAAGCACGGTTTTGTGGACATAACCCTAGAGAGAGGGTGAACCATGTATATTTTGTGTTGCATGTGTGATTGATGTTTGCATATTTTTCGTTGTCATACTATTATTTGCATTATTGAGTTAGATCAGATGTATAGCTGCACAGAATAGATCTAACTGATAAGAGATATATGAATGTTGCTTTATTGTTGTATTAGTTCCATTGGATATTCCCCTGGTTGTAGACACCTCTGTCCTGCAACCCCCCTCTAAGCTGCTTCAGGTGAGACTGCATTTGCTTTGCAGGTGTTCCCGAAAGGGCCAGTGGCTAGGTCTTGTTGGTGTGATCTTGGAGTGAACCCCGGGTCTTCCCCTGTGCCAACAAATGGTTTCGTTGCTGGGACAGGAATCTGTTTAATGGAATGTCAAGGTGGTTCCCATCAAATATTGAGATTCAAAAGTGGATAAAGGATCAAGAGAGGGACTTCACTGAAGCTTGAAACAAGAACCCTAAACTGGATACTGAATATTGGCTACAAAGATACATCTTCACCAACATTCACGAGATCTTCTTTGGGGGAGTCCACTAGGAGTTGTTTGAATGGTTGGCTAGGTTAGGCAATACTCAGTTCGAGATTAGATCTAGACCTCCTGTGGTTTGGACATCAGTACTGATCGAGAAGGTCAAGAGAGTTGACAACGTTGTATCCAAAGCAATAGATCATTGGTTTGATAGTACCATTGGAGGGTATATCACTGAGTTTGTTGTTGATAGAACAGAATCGTATAGCCAAGCCAAGAGATACTTTTTCAAAGGACCTAGAGGAAAACATTTTCACTTTCTGAAGCTGAGGATCAAGATGCTCTTGCATGAAATCCACATCTTGAAGATACAATAGATTGGTCAGACCTGAAAAGGCTGATGTTCAAGATCTTGGACAATGACAGTGACACAGAAGCAGGACATACGCGTAGTGGGAAAGTATTTTGAGGGGTTCACCTTGAGAACCTATTTAAAAAAAAATATGGAGAAGAGGGTTTCTACAGTGGAGAAGAGGTAGATATAACCAATGAAGAACATTCAGAGCCCACTAGAACAAAAGAAGGGGAAGCTAAAGAACTTTGACAAAGCAAGCCAGAGACCTCAGGAACTATGCGGATCACTGAAGTAAGTAACATTAATCTCCCTATTGTCTCAACAGTACTTAGCGGTCAGAATAGTTAGAACCACCAGAGTCCTCGGAGCACTGTTACTGGTAGCTTAGCATCTACTCAGAAAAAAATCCTAGTCAACTCTATGGAAGATAAAATGAGGCTCCCTATCTTTAGAGGAGATGGATCTAAAGATCCAGATCAGCATTGATTTCTATGTGAATCTGTATGGAATATTAAAAGTATCACTGACAAAGCCATCAAGAGGACTCAGTTCAGCACTACGCTAAGGGACCACACACTGAGCTGGTATATGAAGCTTGTCCAAGGACTAGCGCAGCCTAAGCCACTGAAAAATATCAAGAATGCATTGATTGTAGAGTTTAAGAAACCTAAGTTGGAGTCACAATGTATTACATAGCTAAAGGAGATAAAACAAAAGGCAGCATAACCTGTTTGGGAGTTCAACCAAAGATTCAAGACCCTGACAGGCCGATTAACTTTTTAGATACCCTATGAAAATAATAAAGAATGGTTCATCACTACGTTGTTACCACACATCAGAGTCCCTTTGATGCAATAGAATATTGCATCACAGGCAGAAGCTTTGGAAATCGCCATGAATCTTGAATCAACACCTATGGGAGAATCGAGCTCAGGCATGAGCCAGATCATGAGTCAGCTAACCAGTTTTTCCTTACAGGTTGAGGATATGAAGAAATATAAGGGAAAAGGAAAAAGGGAAGATGTCTGGTGTGTGAGATGCAAATCAGAAGGTCATGATAAGGAACATTGTCCCTTATTCCACGAGTATTTGGCCTTAGGAGCGTCAAGCCCCTTGAAGCAAGTTAACCTGCCTTGGTGCGATGTGTGCAAAAATAAGCATCATCTAGGTGAGTGCCATTAAATGCAGAAGTATGTTCAAAAACCCACTAACTTGTACTACACATTTTGTAAATCAGTAGGGCATGGTGACCGATATTATAGAGCTTACGATCTCATGCATGAGAGGTCGAGAGACATATACAAGATTCAGGGTGAAGTACAGCAAGAAGGAAATACTTTGCAGTACAACTCTCCAAGGAGAGGAAAATTCACTCCTCGTGGGGGATACAAAGGAAGAGGAGGAGGAGGAGGTATGGGTCGAGGCCGAGGATAAATAATCTGTTATAATTGCACGTAGCCAAGACACTTATCAAGGGATTGTCAGAACGCTTGCACAACCTGTAGTTATTGTAACTCTTTCAAGCACATCATAGAAGAATGCCCTGTGCTACTGACTAAGCTTCAGGAAAGACGAGGACCCCAACAAAATGCACAAGTAAAACTGATATATGTTGAACCTCGTGGAGCCGAACCTAGATTCATTGTCATTACCCGAGGAGGTGTTGCTATAGGAGAGGATAGAACAACCCAAAGAAATATCGCAGAAGAGTCAGGTATCAGGAAAGCTGAGGAGAAGACTCAGGATTTTGATGTGAAGAAAGAAAGACGAACCTTTGAGGAAGCAAGACAATATTTCAAGAGGAACCAAGGATCTTCATCTAGAGCACAGCTAGAAGTAAAAGAGTATGGAATGCCTCAGGCATTTGATCAATCGACTACACATAAAGAAGGAAAAGAGGTAAGTACGTTCATCGACTTTTTGTACACTTGTCTTAAACTATTTCAGGATGAGAAAGATATACAAGAGTTATAGAACCATATAAGGAAGTATGAGCTAGGAAATATAGACCCCTTGCTGAATAGGGTAGTACACCAGATTTCTAAGAAGAGAAGAAAAAACAAAGAATTACATTTGAATGCTCAAATAGGAGAGTATGATATAGACTATGTGGTCCTCAACTTAGGGTCGGAGGTCAACGTCATGACGAAGCAAACTTGGGCACTGATGGGAAAACCCAAGCTAATATATTCCCCTATTAGGCTTCACATGGCTAATCAGCAAGCTATCAGCCCATTTGGACGATTGGAGCATGTCCCCATGGACATCAATGGAGTTAGGACCTTTGCCTACTTCGAGGTAATTGAAATTGTTGATGATAGCTGCCCTTACCCTACATTACTAGGAATTGATTAGGCCTTCAACAATTCGAATGTGGTCAATTTAAAGAAAAGACACATGACATTTGAAGGAGATGGCCTTAGGTTCATTGCACCCTTAGATATAGATGAAGGTTCGCGTTATAGAGAGCCCATCGGAGAAGAAGACACCAAAACTTGCCAATGTCTGAGATTACTGGGACGCTGCTACCATTGAAAAAATTACAGAATTATTGCATGAGTATCAAAACTTATTTTCGACCAAGTTCATTGATATGAAAGGTATCAAAGGAACCATGGGAGAAATGAGAATACCTTTGAAACCAGATGTGAATCCAGTCAAGCAAAGACCCTACATATTGAACCCGAAGTATAAGGAAAAAATGAAGATTGAGCTCGACGGAATGTTGGAAGCAAGGATTATTGAACTTGTCGAGGAGTCGGAGTGGATCAGCCCTATGGTAGTACAAGACAAGAAGACATGTGAGATCAAGATATGTGTGGACCTCAAAAAGATGAACGATGCATGTTTACATAACCCCTTCCGTACACCATTCATAGGTGAGATCAGGATATGTGTGGGCCTTAGAAAGATAAATGATGCCTATTTACATGACCCCTTCCCTACACCATTCACAGATGAAGTATTGGACAATGTGGGAGGCCAAGAGGTATATTCTTTTACAGACAGGTTTTCAGGATACCATCAAATCTGGATTGCCAAGGAGGACCGCCACAATACCACATTTTCCACAAAATGGGGATCCTACCAATACACAGTGATGCCATTTGGACTAAAGAATGCCCCAACCATGTTTTCTAGGGTGGTGGTCGAAGCGTTCAAAGAATTTTTGCATAAGTTCTTAGAAGCCTATTTTGATGACTGGACTATTTTTAGTTTGCTGAAAAATCATGTTGAATGTCTAAGGCTAATGTTGGATAAATGCAGGCAATGTCAAATTTCTTTGAATTTGAAAAATCACATCTTATTCTCACCATTTGGAGTATTATTAGGTCATATTGTATGCAACAAAGGATTGTTGGTGGATCCATCCAAAATTGCAATTATAGTTGATTTACCACCTCCTACCTCATTGAAACAGTTGCGCATTGCGTTAGGACATACTGGATATTACAAGAAATTTATAAAAGGATATTAGGAGCAGTACTAGCACAACCTGGAGAAGGGGACATTGATCATCCATTAGCATTTTCCAGCAAAAAGATATCTACAGCTGAAATCAATTACAATACTACAGAGAGAAAAGGATTAGCCATAGTGTACGCACTGCAAACATTCCGCCATTACTTACTAGGAGGACACTTTAAAATGTTTACTAGTCATTCTGCACTGAAGTATCTGGTCAACAAGCCAGTTTTGGGGGGGGCAAATATTCCAATGGCTTCTCCTGTTTCAAGAATATGATTTTGAGATCATAGTTAAGCCAGGAAGAATGAACAAGGGACCTAACCACCTGTCTAGGTTGGAACATGGTGAAGAACCCACCAATCTGGAGGATACACTACTGGATGCAAAGTTTCTTTCCATCAGGAAGATGGATGACCACTTCGCAGACATAGTCCAGTTCCTATCAACAGGAATGGCTCCAAGTGAGTATACAATTTCCCAGAAAAAACAGCTAGTGGTGTGCGCTATAGACTTTTCACTAATAGTTGGTTAGATATATAATATGGGACCCGGTGATATACTAAGAATATGTGTGATGGAGGTAGAACACCCACTGATCCTCGCAGAAGCTCATGAAGGCATCGCAGGAGGACATTATGCAGGAAAAGAAACTACGCAGAAGGTTCTATGAGCTGGACTTTGGTGGCCTACTTTACACAAAGATGCTAAAGAGTATACCATAGCCTGTGATGTATGCCAGAAAGTTGGAAAACCATCCCAAAGAGACAAAATGCCACTAGCACCGTAGATGACCCTACAAGCATTTGAAAAATGGGCCATTGACTTCGTGGGACCTATAAACCCACCAGGAAAGCGCACAGGAGCAAGGTATATTATCACTGCGATAGAATACCTGACTAGATGAGCCAAAGAAAAAGCAGTCAAGGACTATAGTGCAACTGCATCCGTTCATTTTATATTTGATGACATAATAACCAGGTTTGGATTCCCTAAGACACTGATGAGCGATCAAGGCACTCATTTCATCAACAAGACAGTTGAGGCCCTGACTGAATAATTTGCGGTCCACCATTAGAAGAGTACACCTTACCATCCACAAGCAAAAAGAATGGTTGAAGCATTCAACAAAATCTTGGAGACAACATTGACAAATATTTACAGTGTGAACAAGGATGACTGGGATTTAAGAGTACCAGTAGTACTCTGGTCTTATAGAACCACTTGTAAGAAATTAACAATGTAGACCCCTTTCAAGTTGGTTTATGGTCTTGAAGTTTTTGTCCCGATGGAGTACTTGGTATCGAGCTTAAGAATTGTTGCATTTACAGACATGGATGACATTGGCATTGTTCGTGAGAGGCTTGCCCAGCTAGTTAAACTCGAAGAAGACAGATTTATGGCAGGATTCCATAAGCAGGTACAGAAGGAAAGAGAGAAGGCCTATCATGACAGACACATCAAGAAGAAGGCATTTAAGCAAGGTGATTTAGTACTGATGTATGACATTAAATTTATAAGACATCCAGGGAAGTTCATAACGCATTGGTTGGGACCATATGAGGTCGCCTATGTTACAGAAGGAGTATTTGCGCAACTGAAGACATTGAAGGGAGAATGGAAGGAGGGATTAGTAAATGGGAATCAACTAAAGTTGTATTATGACAACCAGCTGCCTCACAGCTCGTAGTAAAAGAAAAGGAGAAAAGGGTCTACGTACCAGATGCAATTGAAACTGGGTACCAGACACAGAAAAGACAGTCTGCATAAGGATGGGAAGGAGACATGGAGAAGAAAGCAAAGGCTACACTTCGCAGTCCAAAATCAAGGTGACATGGATGGATCAGAACTAAAGTGCCTCGGGATGAGTCAGAGGTGAGTGTTGGGGGCCTGTTGTCCCTTGGTTATGGAAGAAAGCAAAGATTGACGAAGAAAAGGTCAAACATGAACTACGCAGGAGACACAGTGACTGTCCCTAGGTCGAAGTAAGAAAAAGAACAGAAAATATGGAGTAAAGCATGGAAAAAGCAAGTCGTTGAAAGAGAAGATCAGGGATGAAAGATTAGCAAGAGAAAAGAATCATAGACAACTCAGCACGCAGATAAAGCCACCATTGGATGCTTTGGAGCACAGTGCGAGAAGGGAGGAGAGACAGGCTGGCGAAGCCCTGAAAACATGGGTCAAGTTGACCTAAGGTTTTAGACACCTAGGGTTTTGGGTAATTAGGGTTTTGACACCTAGGTTTCGACCTAAGGCTGTCAATGAGGGAAAATAATGTATAAATAGAGGTCGAGAGGACCTAGGTCAGGTCAGTAATAAAGTTGGGTATTGATATTGATTGTGGTTGGTTGAGAGATTATCATATTAGGAAAGAGATGAGTACTGAGAGGGATAGCCTTATGGTATTAATATCTTCAACTGGGTGCAAAGATCAAGTCCTACAGCTAGGTGCGTAGGAAGGTGGGATATAGAGAGAAGAAGAGAGAGAAGATCTGTTGACTGACAACGCAGATTATAACTATAAGATTTACCTTAATATATTATAAGCACAGTTTTGTGGATGTAGCCCTAGAGAGAGGGTGAACCACGTATATTCTGTGTTGTATGTGTGATTTATGCCTGGATCTTTGTCGTTGTCATAATATTATTTTCATTATTGAGTTAGATCAGATGTATAGCTACACATAATAGATCTAACTGATAAGAGATATATGAATGCTTCATTATTGTTGTATTAGTGCCACTTGATATTCCCATGGTTGTAGACACCTTTGTCCTGCAACCCTCCTCTGAGATGCTTTGGGTGAGACTACATCTTCTTCGTAGGTGTTGCCGAAAGGGCCAGTAGTTAGGGATTTTTGGTGAACTCTTGGAGTGAACCCCAGGTCTACCCCTATGTCAACACTTTGGCATCAAAGACTGGGGCATATTAGAGAAAAGGGCCTACAAACACTACATGGTAAAGGTATGGTTGAAGGTATGTCTAATTGCACTCTAGATTTTGATTGATGTGAACATTGCATATATGGTAAACAAAATCGAGTAAGATTCCCATCTGGTGCTACAAGAGCAAAGGGGATCTTAGAGTTTATACATAGTGATGTGTTTGGACCTGTCCCTGTTCCATCCCTAGGTAAATCTGTGTATTATGTTTCATTCTTAGATGATTTTTCAAGGAACACATGAATTTATTTTCTTAGAAAGAAATCTGAGGTATTTGATAAATTTAAAGAGTTTAAGGCTCTAGTAGAAAATCAGACAGAGAAGAAAATAAAGGTATTGAGAATAGATAATGGTAGAGAATTATGCGGAAATTAATTCAAATAATTCTATAAGAAGTGTGGTACAGCAAGGTAGAAGACTACTCCATACACTCCTTATCAGAATGGAGTTGCAGAAAGGATGAACATGAAACTGATGGAAAAAGAAAGGAGAATTCTCAACAGTGCCGAGTTAGGACAATAATTCTGGGTAGAGGCAATGGGTACAACATGTTACCCGGTCATTCAATCACCTTCACCAGCATTGGATGGTAAAAATCCACATGAGGTATCGTCTGGAAAGAAACCCTCTCTTCATCATCTTAGAGTGTTTGGTTGTGATGCTTATGTACATGTTCCAAAGGAAAATAGAAGTAAGATGGATAAAAAGGCTGAAAAGTGTATCTTTATTGGTTATAAAGATGGTGTAAAAGGTTATAAGCTTTGGAACCCAGAAACCAAGAAAACTATTTACAGTCGAGATGTTGTTTTCGGAGAGGTAAAAGATGTGTCCAAACAAGAATTCCTACCAATGCAAGACAAACCTGAGAAAATAGAGCTTGAGTTGGATGATGCAAAATCTGAATCATCTAAAGAAGAGGAAGCAGAAGAAGAAGAAGAAGAACCTCATACGTATTGAGGAGATCAATGAGAGATAGAAGGAAACCAGAAAGGTATAGTCCACATGATTTTCATTCCAATTTTTCTTTATTTATTACTGATGATGATCCCAGAACTGTCAGGGAAGAAGTGAATTCAGAGGATAGTAAACTCTGGAAGAAGGCCATGGTTGAAGAAATAGATGGTAGCCACTCATGCAAGCAAGGAAGAAGTATGGTTATAAAGATTGTGTTCAGGTATTGGGTTGGTACAACAAGCAATGAGATTAGATTGTGACAGTTAGAGTGCAATCTTCCTAGAAAATAACCCAGCTTATCATTCAAAGACAAAGCATATTGATGTTTAGTATCACTTTGTGAGAGACATGGTTGAGGAAAATAAAGTGTTGCTGGAAAATGTTGACACTTTGAAGAATGTTGCAAATTTATTGACAAAGTATTTAAGCACAAAAAAGTTCTCTTGGTGTAGAGTAAAAATGGGCATTGTTGCCTTGGATTGTTGACTATATAATATTGAGACCCCTGGATGCAAAGAAAACAACAAGTGGGAGAATGTTGGGTATGTGTTATATTCTTTGCATGTGTGTGTGTGGGTGCGTCAGATAAGACAACTCCATCTGACGATACCTCGTACTAGTGCTCTGTTTGTGTCATGTGCAACAGTCTCTTTCCTAGGGGGGTCACTGGGGGGGGTAGGTTTGTCACCCCCTAGTTACGCGCAATGCCCTGAGTTTTTTTTTAGGGCGGTTTTTGCTATTTTTAGCGGTTTACTAAAAATAATCCCGGTTTTATGGATTAGGGTTTTGGTATATATGAAATACCTAAAAACATTGTATATATTGTATAGTGAATCATGAAATTCGATATAATGAATATAAGAAAGGTTTTCCCAGTTGACGGTTTCCAGTGTAAATCTCTGTGTACTATGTGAATGAGCCATTGATTAAATTAGGTTTTGCTTAAGAATCTATATGCATTGCTTTACTTCACAAGTTTAAAACTTATAAGTACCCTCCCATATTAAGATAATATAAATACATGTTTCCAAAAAAGGTACCAGGTCTACCTTCGAGAAGAGACATTGACTTCTCGATAATACTTGCACCAGGAACAATGCTAGCATCTAGAACACCCTATAGGATGAGTATGGCAGAACTGGTTGAGCTCAAGCTACAACTAAAGGAGAAGATGGACAAAGGCTACATATGACCCAATGTATCTCCATGGGGAGCACCCGTCCTGTTTGTGAAAAATAAATATGGTGCACTCCGACTTTGCATAGATTATAGACAACTCAATAAGACAACCATAAATAATAAGTACCCCTTACCAAGAATCGATGACTTGTTTGACCAATTGGGAGGTGCTTCCATTTTCTCAAAGATTGACTTAAGGTGTGGATACCATCAAGTCTACATTAAGGATGAAGACATCCACAAAACAACCTTCAGGACAAGGTATGGTCACTATGAATTTGTGGTGGTGCTAATTAGGATAACCAATGCCCCCGCCACTTTTATGTGCTTGATGAATAATATACTCAACAAATTTTTGGACAAATTTGTATTAGTTTTCATTGATGATATCCTAATATACTCCAAGAATAGAGAGTATCACGAGGAACATATTAGACTTGTACTTCAATTACTAAGAGAGCATCATCTCTACGCTAAGTTTAGCAAGTGTGACTTTTTCCAGAAGCAAGTCCTTTACTTAGGCCATGTTATTTCTAAAGAAGGGGTGGTAGTAGACCCTAAAAAAGATCATATCTATTATGGAATGGCCTACCCCTAAGGATGTATTTGATATTACATATTTCATGGGCTTAGCAGGATACTATAGAAGGTTCATAAAAGGGTTTTCCTAGATTGGTTGTCCAATCACTTCCCTTTAGAAAAGGGGGTTAAATTCACTTGGACATCAAAATGTGAAGAAAGATTTCAGGAACTAAAATACCTCCTGACCCATGCACCCATGCTGAAGATTGCAGACCCTGATAATGATTTCCTTGTGTGTACAGATGTCTGGAAGGAAGGACTCAGAGGAGTCCTTATGCAAGAGGGACGTGTAACTTTCTATGCATCCAGGAAATCGAATGAACATAAAATCAACTATGTATCCCATGACGTAGAGTTGGATGCCATAGTACATTCTTTAAAAATGTGGAGGCATTACCTCCTGGGTAGGATATTTGTGCTTATGACAGACCATTGTGGGTTGAGGCACCTGTTTGATCAACCAAAACTCAATGCTAGGAAAGCTAGGTGGATGGCTCTCCTTAGTGAGTTTGATTTTGAAATCAAACACATTAAAGGAAAGGAAAATAGGGTGGTTTATTCCCTTAGTAGAAGTATAAAAATGATTCACCTGGAAGCGATAAGCACCTGTGAAATGAATGTCAGGGAAAGATTCAAGAATTCACAAGAAACACATGCATTCGTCAAGACCTTAACCTCATACCTAAGGCAAGAGCATACAAGGCTAAAGTATGAAGTCTACCAGAATCTAGATGAAGGCCTGCTAACCTTCAGAAACAGAGTGTATATTCCAAACTGTGATGACTTGAAGAGGTTCATAATGGATGAACTACACAAGAGACCATATATTGGTCACCCAGGATATCAGAAAAAAATCACGACCACTAGGAAACAATTATATTGGCCTAGATTGAAGAAAGACATCACTGACTATCTAGTTAAGTGCCTAGAATGCCAACAAGTTAAGGAAGAACACTGATACCCAGCAAGGTTGTTACAACCCCTACCCATCCCAGAATGGAAATGGGAAACCATCTCCATGGATTTCATCAGCGGATTACCAAAATAGACCAAGAAAAATGATGCCATCATGGTCGTGGTGGACAAACTGAGTAAGTCTGCTCACTTTGTTCATGTCAAGTCAACTTACAAGGCGATAGATATTTCCAGCATCTTCATGAAGGAAATATTCATACTGCATGGCATGCCTAGGGAAATTGTATCGGATAGAGACACCAAATTTACTTCAAGCTTTTGGAAATCCTTAATGGTTGGTTTTGAGACTAAATTGTTGTTCAACACAGCCTATCACCCTTAAACTGATGGAAATAAAGAAAGATTAAAAAAAATATTAGAAGACATGCTAAGGATGCATGTAATGCATCAGCCTAAGAAGTGGGAAGACTACCTACCATTGGTAGAGTTTTCCTACAACAACAGTTATCAAGAATCCTTGAAGATGAGCCATTTTGAAGCCCTATATGGTAGACAGTGAAAAATTCCAATCAGTTGGAGTAATACAGTGGAAATAATTACCATCGGACCCAACATGCTAAAAGAAATGGAACAACAGGTCATTCAAATAAAGAAAAATCTAAAGATCGCTCAGGATAGACAGAAAAGTTACGCCGACAGAAAGAGAACTCCTAGAGAATTCAAGACAGGAGACCATGGCTATCTCAGATTTAGGCCCAAGAATATTTCCCCGAGAATGGGATCTTGTGCCAATTTGGCACCTCAGTATTGTGGACCCTTTGAGGTCTTAGATAGAGTGGGACCTGTAGCCTATAGGCTATCACTCCCTCCCATAGTAAAGGTACATAATGTTTTCCATGTTTCATTATTGAAGAAATATGTACATGATTCTAATCATATAATTGACTGGTCTGTGATCCAGGTGGATCCGGAGGGAGAATTCCTGCCAGAACCCCAATGCATACTAGACAGGAAGGAAAACTCACTTAGGAACCTGCCATTGCACAAGTTAAGGTGCAATGGAAACACTTTGGCCCAGATGAGGCTACATGGGAAATGGAGGATGCCATGAGACATGCATATCCTATTTTGTTTACTCCTATATATACATATCATATTAACAGATAGAACATCGATGATGATGTTCCTTTAAGGGGGAGGGAATTGTAACACCCTGCTTCCCCCAGTTTGTCATTATAACTATATTGGCTAAGGATCTATGGAAAACTCAAAGGTGTGAATGTTTGATTTAATGGACCTTTGTATAAAAGGTCGATGAATGTAATTTTTTTTATTTTAATAGAAACTGGATATGTGTTGCATGACTGTTGGAAAGGGGATGTGCTAAGAAGAGACCATGAATGCTATGAAAAGGTGGTGGAGGGGATCAGGATTGTTTGCATAACCTCCATCAAACCATTTCTTTGTTGGATTTAATTTCTCAGTATCAGAACAACCCTCTGACCCAGGAATGAATTACAGTCAGGCTGGTAGGTGGGAAGACCTACTCAAGAGTTAATGAAGGGATGGGGTAGACTACCCATCTATAAGGCTTCCAGACCTGAACATGGACTGGGAATTTGAGCCACACACAATCTTGTTGAAGAAGGAAAGAAAGGAAGTGTGGTGGGCAGGGGGAGACCTAGGAAGAGTGCAGAGACGAGAGCTGAAGCTCTCGGGTCTGAGCAAGGACTGAAAGAGGAAAGTGAGTTTTGATCATATAAAAATAGACACTGAGTTGGGAGAAGGAGAGTAACCTTTGTCCTTATCTATTCATGTACTAGGAGAAGGAGAGTAAATTTCATCCCTAACTTCCATTGAGCTGGAAGAAAGAGATTGAATCTCAAATCATCGTGGCATAATCTTAGGGGTGGCCAGTGGTAAATCCATTAAGAGTGACTGAGCCTATGGTTGTGTGGAAATGAGCACCCCTTTCAATAGTCACATCACATCTTATGGTTCTAATAATTTTTTTCATGTCTTGTTCTTTGAATTGGATAGGATGAATGCATGTGTGTGTTTATGTGTTTATAAATGGTTTCTCCATTGAAATGGTTAAGTTACGAGTATGTGTTTGTTCCCTTGAGAACTTAGGCTTTTGCCTAATTGTCCATATGAGCCAGTTTAATTCCTTGAAGGCATTTCCCCAGGTAATTTCAGCACAATTCCATAGTTAGAGCAAACCTCTTGGCTCTGCTACCGTTTCGGTAACTTCATGAGTTTACCTTTCCCTATTTCGGAGCTTCAAGTTTCTGTGAATTAGAGAGGCGTTCCCTTCAGACCAGTAGTCTAAGAGAATTTTAATTCACACCTAAGTCCTTCAACAAAAACCCAACTAAGAGTAGGTTTAATATTCCAAGAGCCATTTGAAGGTCCATGTGACCTGGATATCGGAACCCTGTGCTAAAGGAGTTAGCTCATGAAGGTTTTGGAACCTTGGGAGATCAAAAGCTAGGAGATTTCAAATTTCACAATAGTTAAGTTACTCGAACTACCAAAGTGACAAGAACTGTAGAGGACTTAAGAATCTGATAGCGGAGATGGATGTGATCCCTTTAATGGGAGGAGAAGCCACCCTGTTTGTCAGATCGACTCAAATACCATTGGATTTAATGAAGTAAACACCAGCCACTCGATTAAATCAATGGTTGGGAGTCATTGCGGAGCGCGAAGGTGAAATTAGCAGACATTCTAGTTCACGGCCTACAATTCACCAATGTCATTGATCTCGTTGGACTGGAAGATCAATGACTCCAGTTAAACTGAGTTGGGAGAATACTTTTCAGATTGCGGAGGTTGGGCCCCCTGATAAGGAGTGTGCACGTTCGAGCCCTGAAATCATTGTGAACTGTCGATCAATGAACACATCGGTATTGGTTGGATCATGACTGTCAGACCTATAAAAGTTTCCAGGTGGATGGTCGTGAGTCCCCTTGGAAATCCATGGATTAAGGAAGAACCGAAGTGATTTTTAGCCATCTATCAGTGGAAGACATGTTTCGATAGATCGTCGACTTCGGGTGAAATCACTCCAGGAGAAAAGGGGATATGTTGAACAAGAACTCCTGAAGGCCAGTGATTAAATGCGATGCAAATGAACATACAAACTCATGGCCATTGTTCTGGTCTAGATCTATGGCTGGCATGATTCTAATATTTGACGTGCATCTGCTGAAGTTTACCCATTCACCAATTCTGGGATACATAATACCTTGCATGGAGATGGTGCCAAATTTGGTGCTTTAAGAGCCTTGGACGAGGAGCAGAGGATGAGTGCCCCGTGACTTTGGCCTTGCTCCAATGTGACCCTGAGTTGTGACCTTACACAATTGCACGATTGTGGGAGCGACCAAGAGTGGTTTGAAAGAAAACCACTTTTTTCCCTGCAATTCACTATGAACCACCACGCGTCCCTTTCTAAAAACCATGGTTCTGATTGTGGCTCGCCCTTGCAATTTTAAAATGTGTGCACCTTCTAACCCCGCAATGGAGCATGATCCTTGATCTTGTGATCTGAGATGAGGCTTCTTGATCAATGGATTAGATCTGGTGCTTTAGATTGATGGATCAGATCTTCCCTCTTCGAATTGACAACCGAGATCTACTTCAGGTCTCCAGGACTTCGAGACTTCGGCCACTTCGGGGACTTCGACCACTTTTGAATGTGAAACATGAGGAATTTCATAGGGGAAAATTGCCGAAGTGAGAGATGGATTTCCGCGTGTCCCTACTGACGGATGGTCCAGATTAAATTTGGGACTTCGGGTTTCGGCCCTTCGGAAGTTTTACACACTTCCCACTTCAAACCTCCTAAAGCTTATTTCCCCGAACTCTTGGATCGGACACCACATGTTCACTTCAAGATCAACAACTCATGCTCACTTCAAGGCTTTGTGCTCTGGCGCTATACTTTGCGTGATTTTGGACTCCCAAATGACTGCAATCCACTGATCTGAACTGGCTAAGGGTTTGGTAAGATAGAAGGATTAGTGACAGAGGCCAAGGTGATGAGTGCTCAAACAAAAAGGGGCAAACAAAAACAACTTTGTAGACTAAAGGGGAAAAATTAAGACTTGATCTATGAAAAGGATAGAGACAGGGAAACATTACAGACTTAGGTAGAAACCACAAACCCATAGGACTCTGACAAGTTCATGTGATAAAATTTGTCTTCACAGGGGATGGCATGCTCCCTGCGAGCTGCCAAGAACAAGTAGTTCCAGTGCCTTAGTTGTTGGGTTATGGAGTCATGCTCAAAAAACGTCCTGCTGAGGATTACAGACCGATAATTACTCTAAACAAAAGAAAATACACAGGCTCTAGAGGAGCTTATTTATGTACAATCCTACACTAACTGATCTTTACAAAGTTCTAGGTGAAAGCAAACTTCCACCATAGCCATTCAAGTAACTTTCTAACTGTAAGCTATTTTACTCTGTCAGCGACTGATAACATAAAATGCAATAGTGACAACAGAACGGTTACATCCTTCAACTTTCCTCCAATGGCCGAAGTTGAGATAAAGTTAGGCGGCTCCAAGGCATGAAGGAAATGCAACTCCATGTACTCACTGACAAGCTCATAGAATGAGTGGAAAACTCTAGAATATTTGTAATAGACAACCTAATTTTCTCCTCAATTGCTCACACATGGCTGAATATCTATGGTAAGCACAAGTGGATGAGAAGCTGATGCAGGATGAAAGATCCCAAGTGGTGGCTTCTCACTCACTGGCTCAGGGTAGGATATAAACTTCTCATTTGGATTTCCCTCTTCTTCTTCATGTCTCTCCCAAGGTTCAGAGTCATAATCTTCATAAACAAGACCCATGGGAAAGCTCTGCTCTTGGTCTTTTGTAGGCCCAGGATGACTGATTTACACACAATGTTTTCCTTCAATGTATAAAGGAAAAGGTTATGCTGCATGACCATGGAAATCCTTCATATCTAGTTCAGAATCTGACTCATAGCTATCATACACGAGTTGGCTGGTTCCAAGTGATATCTACTTATTTACAGGTTCTGAATAGGAGATAAACTGCACATTTGGCTCCTATTTTTCTCTTTCATGGCTCTTCCAAGGATCAAATTCACAATCATAATAAACATGAACCATGGGAGAGCTCTGCTCTTCGTCATCTTTACTGGGATATTCATCACAAATTGTTTGTTATTCCCCAGTATTCGAAATCACTTCTTCATTATAAGTAGGGCTGGAAAGAACGTCTATTTCGAGGACCATAATATCCTCTGCATCTTCATAAGAGAAGCAAGCATGATCTTCCTTCAATTTCTTTATTTTTGCAAAAAATTATTTTACCAGTCCCACTAGCTCACCCAATGCATCTTCTTCATCCTCACAGTCTGCATTAGAATCTGCTATATTATGAACACATTCGTTATATTCCTTACAACATTTATGAGAAATAAACTCAGAGGAATAAAACTTTTGATAATTCCCATTGAAAGTCACATGAAACTTCTCTAGGGAGGAGATGCTAGCAAGGGGTAAGGAGTGGTACCAATTTCAAGCATCTCCTACTAACGAGATCATGAACATCTTTAATAATACATCCTCGTGAATTATTTTCCATTGATGCATGAGTTCATGAAACTCAAGGAGATGTTGAGCAGGGTTGTCCTCTTTACGCTCTCTAAATATGGGCAAATATTCACCCCATTCATTTGGAGTAGGAACAACATTAGGAAAATCAGGAACATAGGAGAAATTAAAAGGAGCATTCCTTCGAGCCAAGATTATTTCCATTTCGAAATAGTGGAGTTGCCAATCGATCATTTAATCATGGATTCACCAGGTGAATGATCTGTAGTCTGAATGTGTCTGGTCTTTGTTCACCATCAAAGACTAGATCGTTGTCAAGCTCCCAGGGAACTTTCAAGATGAGAAAGCAGCTGCTAAAATCCTTCTCGAAAAAATTCTCTGGGTTAGCTTGGGTTTGCTATAGGCAACTATAACCAAAATAATGGAGTCAACACAGTGGAGTCACCAGGTGAAAATGCAATCTTCAATGGTTCTGATATTTGATGCACCTTCAGAATCAAAAGCTCATTGTCGTTCTACCCAGGGAAAAGTGTTCAATTAATTCCTCGACAATGGTGCCAGAAATGTTAGCACTAGAAGTCACCTCCAGATTGTGTTGGAGGTAAGCCTAGTACACATCAGAGTTTTATGTCATAGGTTGGTTTTAAAGAGGTCAAATGGGCGCAGACTCAAGATGATATCATTTTAACTCAAAAACATGAACTGGTATGCACCTGTATGTGAGGTCTTGATTAACTTCAATCAGTAAGTTGGAGTAAGGGTGAATAGGAGGAAGATTTAGTGAGAAAGGTGTAGAGGTCCACTATGAACATCATATTTTCTAGCAGCCTAAGGAGTAAAATCTTAAACACAAGGTCCTCTTGGATTCAAATTTCAAGGAAGCTGAAAGAAATCATAACAATACTATAATCAAACATTTATCATAAAACTGTTACAACAATCCATCCGAATCAATCAAACATGAACTCTCTCAGTATCAGAGGAAAATAAGATGGACAAGAAGATGACTTTCATTAAACAAGATATCTCAAAAACGAATGCATAACCAGAGAACCAATGTTCTTCATCAAAAGTTTACAATATGGGAGAACTGCTCAACCATCGACTTAACAAAATATCAAAAATGGCTTTATAGGAAAAATTTCACGAGCCAGGCATAGTTATGTGCTTTATAGGAAAAATTTCACATAAGGAATCTTTGGATCGTAAGTGTTCCTTCACAACCACTCTCAGCCTGCTTTGCATTTATGGAGTGAGTGCAAGTTTCAACCACCAACTCTGTGTCCATTAAATGATATCTCCTCAGGATCGAGACCAGGCTAGGTAACCAAGGGAAGACTACCTACTGTGATTAAATGCGATGAAAATGAACATACGAACTCGGGGCCATTGGTCTGATCTAGATCTGTGGCTGGGATGATTATGCTATTTGAGGTGCAGCCGCTGAAGTTTACCCATTCACCAATTTTGGGATACATAAGACCTTGCGTGGAGACGATGACAAATTTGGCGCTTTAAGATCCTTGGACATGGAGTAGAGGATGAGCACCCTATGACTTTGGCCTTGCTCCAATATGACCTCAGGTTATGACCCTACACAATTGCACGATTATGGGAGTGACCAAGAGTGGTTTGAAAGAAAACCTCTTTTGTCCCCGCAATTCACCATGAACCACCGTGCATCCCTTTCTAAAAACCATCGTTATGATTGTGGCCCACCCTTGAAATTTTAAACGTGCGCACTTCTAACCCCACAATGGAGTGTGACCATTGATCTTGTAATCTAAGATGAGGTTTCTTGATCAACAACCTAGCTCTGGTGCTTTATATCGATGGATCAGATCTTCCCTCTTCAACTCAATGATCGAGATCCACTTTGGGTCTCCAGGACTTCAGGACTTCGGCCACTTCAGGGACTTCAACAACTTTTGAATGTGAAACATGATGAATTTTGCGGGGGAAAATTCCCAAAGTGAGGGATGGGCTGTCGCGTGTCCCTGTTGACGGATGGTCCAGATTAAATTTGGGACTTTGGGCTTCAGCCCTTCAGAATTTTTACACACTTCCCACTTCAAACCTCCAAAAGATTATTTCCTCGAACACTTGGATCAGACGCCACGTGTTCCCTTCAATATCAATGGCTCATGCTCACTTTAGGGCTTTATGCTCTAGTGCTATACTTTACGCAATTTTGGACTCCTGAATGCTCACGATTTGTTGATCTGAACTGGATGAGGGTTTGGGAAGGTAGAAGGATCAGTGATAGAGGCTAAGGAGATGAGTGCTCAAACACAAAGAGGCAAACAAAAATGACTTTTCCGACTGAAGGGGAAAAATTAAGACTTGATCTGCGAAAAGGATAGACACAGGGAAACATTGCAGACTTAGGTAGAAACCAAAAACCCACAGGACTCTAACAAGTTAATGTGATAACAACTAGAGAGCCGAAATTCATCTGAGTCATCCATCAGCTGAGGATAGTTGTCAGTAGATATTCCATTTCGGGAGATAACTACTTCAGGGGTGAAAGGCGTTGGAGTATTCAAAACTCCCAAAGCCTTAATAGCCAAAGTGATTTGTAGTCGTCGATTCGTGGGGGAAATGTATCGATAAGTCGTTAACTTTGGGTGAAATCATTTCGGGAGGAAGAGAGTGTGGAGAGGTAGAAATTCTCGGATGTCAAAGCCTAGAAGTAAGACGAGACCATTGATCTGGAAGGACGCATGGCACAAGATCCTTTATTTCGGAAGAAAACACTCTGGGAGAAAAAAAAACTGCACAAAAGTTTGAAGCTCCTGAACACTAAAGTCCCAAAGTAAAATAGGACCGTCGAACTCCCCAAGGGCATACGGCATCGGATGGTGCACTTCGGAGGATTAGTACGCTGGAAGTTTTGAGTGGAGGTGTTTCGAATGCTATCGAAGCCTGGAGACCCGAAGTCATTGAGGGTCGTTGATCTTGAGGGTGAGTAGGCACCGTTTATCCCTTCGCACCATTTAGGAACTTCGCTCCTTCAGAGTTCGGAGGAAATTGCATGTGATGAATACAAAACTCTCGAAGCTCGAAGTTTCGAAGCGTCAGAATAGGCGCCTGTGGCCTTGGCGTTCGGTCATAACCCGAGGTCATGAGCGATTTTCCTTTAAGAAGGAGGGGCTAGGCCCCAATTTCCAAATTAGAGACCATGGATAGAGGATTTGATTATTAAAGGAGAAAAAAAAAATTATGCCCCGTCGTGGGTGTGTTACAGTACTACATCTACAGGAATATCAACATAAGAATGACCAAAGTTGGATCAAAAGGAAAAGTGCACAATCTGGTTGTGTCTCTTAGATTCAATATTACTAAATGTCTCAGTGAAATCTGTAGCCAAGGAATTATGGGATAAGTTAGGGCCTTTGTATTAGTTAATGTCCCTAGTAAACAAATTGTTCCCGGGGAAGAAACTGTATAACCTGAGGATGAAATACAGAGACTCGGTGATAGATCATCTGAATTCCTTCAATATTGTGATAAGTCATATATTATCTGTTGATGTTAAGATTTATGATGAAGATAAGTGTATCAATTTATTGTGCTCTTTACCAAAATTGTGGGGTAGTCTGGTTGTGGCCATATGTTGTAATTCAACTACCTTAACTTTCGA
>SNQJ01S0057487.1:53513-70827 GCA_010110895.2 Picea sitchensis | reverse complement strand
TTTCAAATGTTCTAGCCCCCATAATTTCAAGAACAAATGAAAAGGCAGTTGAAGCACAAAATGCCCTAACAGAACTATTTCATGATATCATTCTAGTATGGGATATAAGAGATAATATAGGGCATAATCAACAGTACTTTTGCTTAAACAGACCTAGATTATTATTCCATTGGCCTGAAAGAAATCCCAATATTATTTTTCCAGAAACTGGCTTCAACTATACCGAATATAAGGAATTATGGTGGAACTTCATTCAACAGGAAGAATTCTTCACTTTAGTTAAATTTGGAAATGTTAACACTGCAACATCTGGAAGGCCACCTCTTTGGTTAGCAGACTGGTGGAGAGACTTCGGTTTGAACAAAGGAGCAATTGACCCAGGGATTTTAAATTCCTTCTCTCCTTTACAGTCAGTACAAAACCTCTTCCAAAATGGGCCTAATGATGGAGAATTATTGTGTTCATTTATCTTAAATCATTTTCAATGGGCTGTTAAAACTAAGATTGTTATAAGGCATTTCTAAGCTCCTCCTCTCTCAGAATTAAAGCCATCGACATATCATCCCCCGAGATCCAGATCAACATTATTTTAGGCTCATCTTTGGGTGTCATGTTTATGAATTGTGTTCCTCATATTGGAATATGGGTGTGAAATTAAAGGTTATTTATATTCAACCATTCATAATCATCACACTAAGTTGACTATGGTAATCTCCTATATGGCTTACAAACTAAAGGTCATCCATATTAAGACATTCATAAGCATCCCAATCACTTGATTGTGGTTGACCATGATGATTATGGTGAGTAATGGTTGACTATGGAAAACCATGTTGACTATAATGATTAATGGTTGACTATGATTGACCATGGTGATTGTGTTTAACCATGGTTTACTATGGTAATATCCCATTTTGATGTTCATCCTAGTTGACTATGATTGACCATGGTGATTGTGTTTAACCATGGTTTACTATGATAATATCCCATTTTAATGTTCATCTTGGTTGAATAATGTCAAATTTCACGTCAAATGAATATAATGAATGTTATAAACTAATGGAACCCTTATGAGGATGGGCATGAACATATTAACTATGGTTGACCATGATTGAGTTGATGAGAATTTTAACTATGGTTGAACATGATTGAATTTATGATCATGTTCACTATGGTTGAACACGATTGATTATGGATGACCTTTAATATGGCACCCATATTTTAGTAGGAGGTATGCAATTCATAAACATTGCATTGAAACATAAAAATAAAGAAATTTCACAAGGTGACATAACCCTAAATGAACATCACAATGTGACATAACCATTTAGGAACAATACAACTCCACACAATGAATTGAATATCTAAGTCGCAATGCAACAAAACTATTAGGGAATGTAGCTATTTGACATAAATTAGCCTTAAAAATGTTACTCAGATTTTGATGTTCATTTAGGGTTATTTCACATTGTGACATTCCTTTAGGGTTATGTTTAAGTGTCATGTTTATGAATTATGTTCCTCATATTCGAATATGGGTGTGAAATTAAAGGTTTAACCTTTGTTTTCTTTGGTAATATCACATTGAATCCTTCATCTTGGTTGAATAATATCGAATTGCTACATTCATGAATGGAATGTCACAATGTTACATAACCCTAAATGAACATAACATTGTGACATAACCATATAGGCACGATGCAACTCAACATAATACATTAAAGATGTACGTCGCAAAGCGACAAAACCATTAAGGAATGAATCTATTCGACATAATTTAGCCTTGAAAATGTTACATCACACTGTGATTTTCATTGTGGTTATGTCACCTTGTGAGATTCCTTTACGGTTCTTTTTCAATTTTAGTATTAAATGAACATCACATTGCGACGCAACCATTTAGGATTGATGAAATTCAACACAATACATTGAATATGTTCATCTCAATGAAACACAACCATTGATGAATGAAGCTATTTGACATAAGTTAACCTTGAAAATGTTACATCACATTGTGATGTTCATCAGGCTTATGTCACCTTCTAGAAAAAAAGAAGAAATGGATATATAATTCCTAATTTTTCCTAATTATAAATTAGATTTTCCTAAATGTTTTATAAAGGGATTAATTGTGTTTTCCCCTACGGGATTCGATTATGAGACTATAAAACCAAAACTATTTATAATGGGAGGCAATGTTGTTTCCCCTACTAGATTCATTTCTTATACGAGCAAACCAAATTTCTCTCAAAATCCAATTTCATAATGGCATTTCCATTGTATTGTGTCAAAATAGTATTGGTTGTAGTGATTAATGGTTCACTATGGTTGACCATGTTGATTATGTTTAGCCTTTGTTCACTATCATAATATCACATTACATCGTTCATATTGGTTGAATAACGTTGAATTGCTACATTCCTCAATGGAATTTCACAATGTGAAATAACCTTAAATGAACATCAAGTTGTGATATAAGAATTTAGGAACAATGCAATTCAATATCATAAATTGAATATCTATGTGACAATGTGATATAACCATTGAGGAAGGAAGCTAGTTGAGATCATTTAGCCTTGAAAATGTTACATCACATTGCAACATTCATTAGTTTTATGTCACCTTGTGACATTCCATTAGAGTTATGTTTGAGTGTGATGTTTACGAATTGTGTCCTATATGGCTGCCAAATTAAAGGCCATCCATATTCAACCATTCATAAGCATCACAATGAGTTAACTACGGTTGACCATGTTGATTATGGTGAATAATTGTTGACTATGAAAAACCATGTTGATTATAATGATTAATGGTTGACTATGGTTGAAAATGGTGATTGTGTTTAAACATGGTTTACTATAGTAATATCCCACTCTCACATTTGTCTTGGTTGAATAATGTCAAATTTGTACATTCCTCAATCATTGTGTTTCATTTCAACATAGATGTTCATTTCCTTACGTCAAATTGCATTGTTTGAGTTTATGAACATGTTCACTATGATTGTGCATGATTAAGTATGTTACATCACAATGTAACATTCATTAGTTTTATGTCACCTTGTGACATTCCATTAGAGTTATGTTTGAGTGTGATGTTTACGAATTGTGTCCTATATGGCTGCCAAATTAAAGGCCATCCATATTCAACCATTCATAAGCATCACAATGAGTTAACCATTGCTGACCATGTTGATTATGGTGAATAATTGTTGACTATGAAAAACCATGTTGATTATAATGATTAATGGTTGACTATGGCTGAAAATGGTGATTGTGTTTAAACATGGTTTACTATAGTAATATCCCACTCTCACATTTGTCTTGGTTGAATAATGTCAAATTTGTACATTCCTCAATCATTGTGTTTCATTTCAACATAGATGTTCATTTCCTTACGTCAAATTGCATTGTTTGAGTTTATGAACATGTTCACTATGATTGTGCATGATTAAGTATGGATTACCTTTATTATGGCACCCATATTCAAATATGGGTGCCATAATAAACTATTGTTATACAATAGTTCCACTAAATATGCAAGGACCATGGTTAAATTGTATTTGTCGGAAGTTTTGACTACAAAAATGTGCAACATGAAATAGGGCATGATAGTTGACCGCAATACGGAAGAGGTAAGTGCAAGGATCTAAGAACGGTTGCAAATTTCTATATCAATGAGCTCAATGTTGTTTGAGGTCACAAAAGTAGAACGACACATTGACCACCAATCGCAAGTCCTACCGCCAATTTGTATATCGAAACTTCTGTTCCAAATCAGGGACAAGGAACAAAAGAGGGTCACTGAAGAAAAGGAAGCCGTTGAGCAAGTATGAATCATTGGCCGGGAGCAAGGCATTTTCGAAAGAAATGATTGGCAACCAATAAGAGAAAACTAGAGAATAAAAGAGTGGGAAAATAGAAAGGAAGGAAATTTTCGTAAGCTGAATTGGTTTCAAGGAAGCCCAATTGTTGCAAAACCATGATGTTCTACTAATTGTCAACAAATGTTGTGTTGAAGATTAGATTTTATTGCAACATGTGCATGTAAATATGTTCTTCATACATTATTCCATGACTGTAAAATATTAACTTAACTACTAAAATTCATTTTCTTACCTAATTGCTAGCAAATGCTTTGTTGAAGATTAGATTTTATTGAAACATGTGGGTGTAACTATGTTGTTCATTTCTTCCATGAGTGCAACATATTAAGTCAAGTATTAAACTTCTCGCATAATGGGTTGTTAGCATTAAAACTTAATAATTGCATGTCTAGAAACAAGAATAACGATTTTGTCGCAACATTGTACATTGGTATTAGTAAACACAATATCGAAGAAGTACGAGAGCAACGAACCATGCAAGTTAGAATATGCATTAAACCCAGAAAAGAGGAAGCAATGAAGAGTCGAAGGCAAAACATTTTTAATAGAAAAATCCATTTAAAAATAATTAAAACACGTAGTATTCTACATCTATCCTTAGAAATTGACCCAGCTCTTCAAATAAAACATTGAAGGCTGTATTCGACAAACACATGCATGGGATCTGCAGTATGCAACACGAAAATGGTTGTAGGGAAAGTGGAATAGTCAGCAAATAAACCGCCTCTCTGCAAGATAGTCAAAAACTTCAAGGACACAAGTTGCGCAATTCTAGAGGCCCAAATTAGTCCATTCCAAGTAAGGAGATGACTAGTAGGAAATGCCTTGCAACAACGGGAGTTTTGGACCTGATTCCCGAAGATGTTAATCGCTAATTTTGTCTTGAAATATATCTCTGCGAGCATCAACATATCATTGCTTTACAATGAAACTCTTTCACCCGGAACGAACTAATTTGGAAGTCTGGAATTCCTACTACGCAGTGATCATATATTTACTCGCTGGTTTTTCCTCAAACTCCTTTGGTGTTGTCATGAACGCCATCACCAAGATGGAAGTTCTGCTCATTATGGTTGATTTCAATTTGGGCAATGTGGAGGGAAGATTCTTGCATTTCCATCATCCATTTCTATATAATTTTCCATCAGATCATCTTCTTTCGCAAGAAATTAATGGCATCAACTTCTACGACAGCCATGAATGAAACTTGGTAGGTTCTCTGAGTAGCTAGGGTTTCCATGGAATTTTGGCTTGAAATATATCTCTGTACCAAGGACCATCCTTTTTTCTCTCCCAGTCGTAGGGAGATGAATAGTAAGAATATGCCCGGAATAGTGGAACGCCCCGCCAATTATGCCCCAATGTGTTTATTATGTGTGGAGAGAACTACTACCAAAAGTTATTAAGAATTTTCGTTTGCTCAAGACGATGTTTGAATGAAACGGGAGGGATAATATAACCCTCCACAAATTATGGTTTAATGTGTATCAATGCAATATCTCCTCAAGCCTTTCGCTGATCACTGACATTTTCCAACGCTTAGGCGGAATGAGTCAGCTACCATCACAAACAAGAATTGCACAATTAGAAAAAGTTAAGGTGGTGGTGATAACTAAAAAGAGATTAAGAATTAGAAATTTTATAAAGTACCAACCTCATAATAAAAATAAAAGATTGCATCGCTTTTGAAGTGAATACTTGGAAGGATAACATACTTGTGCAAATCTTAGTTTAATTCGTGGTAATGACAAATATTCTTGATTTTCTGACATTAATGACAATCTTAACGGTTCTTGCAAGATGGCTACTAGTATTAAAGCTTAATTATTACATATCTAGAAACAAGTACGAAGGAATCTGCGATGTCCTAAAACCCATTCCAAGAAATACCAAAGTATGGAAAGCGGTTTGGTGGGTTACAAAAGAAAAATGATAGAAGATATACCCGTGAGACGCGAAGGGCCGATGGTCATATTGCATATCAGTGACAAATATCGGTCGTACTAATTTATATGTCATGGAATTTGTAAATTGAGAAGTGGACCTACGCTAGCTGGTCAACATTGCACTTTAATTGTTCTATGTCCTCCAAATAGTACCGGCGTTTCATGATATAAGGACAGATAGATGGAATCCGTATCATGGTTCAAGATTGTCGTTGTTTACGGATGGCAATCTCTATGAACTATCTAACATATCTAAAAACATTACATAGTAAACATGCACTTTTATAAAGTATGGACATGAGATTTTATAGAGCGTGATGTGATCCTCATCTATTACCGTGCACTTTTTCGATTATGGTTCTCGATCAAGCGGGCTTAAAATTGAGCCTCACAGCATCCTACAAATAGCAATCATGAATTTCCACGACATAATAAAATTGACGCTTGACTTGCAGGTTGGTTGGTTCAATGTTGCGCTTTTATTGTCGCGTATCGATTCCTATTTAGCCATTTTTTTGGATTCTCCACTAGCTGGGCAAAAATTGGGCATCTATTGTTCTCTGCTTCTACAACACCCACAATTTCAAGGATATACAAATTCACAAGAGGATCTGTGGTAAATTATTAGTGTTAAATATTAATATTGCAAAATTTAATTAGACAAAAAAGTTTGTACAATTTAAGGCCATGATATAAAAGTATTTATCAGTCCAAGTACATGGTAAACATGTACTTTTATAAAGCATGGACATGAGATTTATAGAACATAGGTGAATTTCTCATTCCATACTTAAGCACTTTTTGATTGGCAGATCGCGGGTCTGGGTTGGAAATTGAGTATCTATTGTTTCGCGCTCTACAAAAGCACCTACTCTTCAAGGACATACAAATTGACAGCGGACTTGCGAGATGAGTCTCTATATAAAGTACGGACATGAGATTTTATGTATTGGCTGGCGCGGATCGCTTATTCCATACTTTGGCACTTTTTTTATCACGGGTTCATGAGCTGGCGGGCTAAAAATAGGGTCTCTATTGTTTCGCGGGTATTACAAACAACACCCGAATTTCCCCGATATACAAATTGATAGGAGGGATCCGCACGGTCATTATTGAAAATTGCATTTGTATTGTTCTAGAACATATGCGATCCTCTATTCCATACTTGGGAACTTTTTAGATCACGGGTTCGCGACCTAGCTACCGTAGTAAAATTGGCATCTATTGTTCAAGTTGTCCTACAAATAGCACCTAGACTTCACGATATACAAATTGACAGCGGCCAGACCGTAGTTAACAAAGCGATTAATTCAGCATTCATAGCTTTCATCCCCGAGGTCAATGGTCCTGCAACTTATGAGGAATTCCGCCCGATAGCACTGTGTAACCTATGTTATAAGATCTTTACCAAAGTTATCGCTAAGCGCATTAGACCGATTTTTTCTCTTGTTTTATCTGAGGAACAATTTAGTTTTTTAAAGGGGAGACAGATTATCGATGCTATTGGGACAATGCAGGAATGTCTACAGAGTATCAAGGAGAAAACGTTACAAGCATTGATTCTCAAAATTGATCTGAAAAAAACATATGATTGTGTTAGTTGAGATTATTTAAAACTAGTCTCAATCCAATGTGGGTTCGACATCCCTACAACAAAGTGGATTATGGGTTGTATTACTTGTGCTGCATATGCCACATTGATCAATGGTGAACCCATAGGTTTCCTCAATAGTGAAAGAGGATTACTGTGGTTAACCATTGTCGCCCTTACTTTTCATTTTAATCATGGAAGGATTAATTTTGGCTTTAGAAATAAGTAAAGAGGAAGGATTACTTACCGGTATTAAGGTTTCTAGGCTCTTTAAGATAATCCACCTTTTGTTTGTTGATGACATTCTTATCATGTCTAAAGCATCTATTGGTGAATGGCAGGAAATTATAAGAATTTTAGATGATTTCTGCAAAGCTTCTGGACTCAAGATAAATGAAAAGAAAACAAACTTTATGTAGTATGGAGTGAGTCAACAGACACTAGAGGAATTACAGGTCATTTCTCATTATAATATTTATGATCTCTCTAGTGGTTTCAGGAATCTTGGTTACTTCTTGAAGATTGATAAATACAGATCAGAGGACTGGGTTTGGTTGATTGACAAGTTTGAAGCCATGATTAACCATTGGTGTAATCAACAACTCTCCTTGGTGGGGCGTACTATTCTTATCAAGGCGGTATTAGAAATCCAACCTCTCTATTGGTTGGCACTGGCCAATTTTCCTTCTTTGATTCTACAGAATATTAGACAACTCATTTATGAGTTATTGTGGTCGGGGTGAAATAAGAAAAAGTTTCATCTCTGCGTTTTTGGCAACTTCTAGCAAGACCAAAAACATTTGGGGGTTGGGGATTGCATGACTTGGGAAGTTTCAGCAGGGCGATGGAAGACAACACCCTCTGGAGGGCTTTAAAACATGATGGATTATGGCACCGCATCCTGAAAAAAAAATATTACCCATATGTAACAGCTGATAGATGCATCGTAATCGCTACAATTGTTGATGCTGTAAAGGATCGTGAGGGCTTGAGGCACCTTAAAATCATTAATATTATTTTATAATGGGTTGTATAGCGACCGGGATCTGGTCACAAAATTTTATTGACCTATGATCATATTATGGGGATGGGAGAAGGGGCACTTTTGACCGAGGAATTGATCATTGAGCTCAATAGGAGAGGAATTTATTTTCTTTTTCAAGCTCATGGTGAAGATCAAGGGGATGGTTGGAAAAATTGGCATTGCAGTGGCAAGTTCGAGCTAATGGGATCTCGCTTTGGACGACATACACCTTTCATCGTGTTCTTATAAAAAATGGCATCCAACTTATGGAGAAGTCAAATCAACTTATCTGGGTGGGGGCTGATGAATCTAGTATATTATCGGTCAAGAATGCTTATGAGGTGATGGAAAAAAATAAGTGGGTTTATGTGATTGGTGGATGGAGGAAAGCCCTATGGTCTTGTACATGCCCTTTAAAAATTTGCCTTTTCACCTGCCTGTTGGTTGAGAATAAGATTCTCACCTGGGATGTGCTTCAGCGAAGAGGTTTTTCTGGCCCGATTTACTGCTCATTATGTAAGAACAACCAAGAAATTGTTTTCCATCTACTTGGGGAATGCACATTTTCCACGAAAGTGTGGGATAAGGTTACTACATTTATAAGACATCCCGGCAGGAAGATAGGTATTACAATTGCAGAATGTTTCAAAGCATGGAAAACAAAATTCTTGTCTCACCCTAGCTTGTCAGTGATAATCTGCTGGTTTGTATGGAAGAAGAGAAACCTGGTGATTTTCGAAGGGCATACTCCAAATTTACAAAAGGTTGCATATATTTCATTTCTCTCTTTGAGAGCTGCAAAAAAAATCACGAAATCTGTTGGTTGCAGGAAGTTTACAAATTCAATTGCAAAGTGTGGTGTGGGGGGATGGTTTGATGGAGCTGCCAAAAATTCGGGAGATAATTGTGGAGCTGGTAGACTTATTAAAATTAATGAACATAGATGTTTTAAATGGTTTTTCAATATTGGGCCTGGTTCTAATACAAAGGTTGAGCTTTTGGGTGCATGGGCACTTCTCTTATTGGTTTCTCGTCTTTCAATTCTGGAAATAGATATAAGGGGTGATTCCAAAATTATTATTGAATGGATGAAAGGTTTGGGACACCTACAAGTAGTAGCATTGGAATGTTGGAAGGATCGAATCAAGGAGATAACAAAGCACTTTCAAAAAATTACCTATGAACATGTTTACAGGGAAGGTAACACTGTTGCGGATAGTTTGTCGAAACGTGCTCTTCAACAAGCTCCAGGAAAGATTATATATTATATGTGTGAAGAGGGTCATGAAGGACCTCTACAGTTTCTAAACCTCTACTAAGGGGTTGGCCATGATATTTCTTTTTTGATGATACGGTTTTATATCTAGTTGCATGTTTTGGTGTGTAGATCCTCTTGATCTTGGGCATAGAAAGCTTGCCTTTTTTCCAGGCAATTTTGAGATTTCTGTCCCATGTGAATTTTGGTTATAAAACTTTGGAGGCATGCTACCATGGGTTGTCATGTAATCCATGAGATGTTGCTATATGTCTCTTTTGGGCATCCTAATTGTTGATCTATGATGATATCATTATGTGAACAATTTATATTTTGTGAATAATTTAAAGGAATTTTGAGAAAAATATGTAGACCAATTTATTTATTTCTTCGATTTTCACTTCTTCATTATTGAAGCTCTCCAAACATACTCAGAATTGAGGTTTGGCCTCCACACATTAATGAATTATTTTGATTTTATAATAAAGGTAATTTCTTTATCAATAGTTAGTTAATGGATTCCAAAAGTAAATGGTTGGATCATTTGGCTATTCAACGTTGTCAAACGTTAGTGTGATTTGGGTGATTTCAATTCCAATTTCTGATTATAAATTATAGATCAAAGGATGAACAAAGGGAGTTCAAGATTTTGGAATATGTTGTCGTGGTTCATGATTTGTACTATGTGAGTTTTTTTATGCAAAGAAGAATGTAAAGAGGGGAAAATAGGTTTACCCATGAATAATTTGGTTGAAATCCAATTTTACTAGCTTATGGCGTTGTTTTTATAATTGGAACCAATAATTGTCCATTTTGAATTTGAATAAAGTATCATTTTTTAGATTTCCTTCTTGTCACTACAATTATATGTGTTGTTGTATTTATATTGTGTAATTATTGTTACAAGCTCCAAGATTGCAAAAAGAATGCGTCATGAATAATCACAGATTGAGACTTAAGACGAGGGTGAGTCCATGGGTGGATTACTTTATGGAAGGCCTTGTCAATCCTAGTGTTGGAGTATCCATTATTCTAGAAAAATTTTTTAAGATGAGAGTTTTCATGTTCAAAATGAATTTAGATTAAGATGTAGAAATCCCTAGTGACTAAGGTGTCAGGGACAATAGATTTTTGTGTAGAGATCTTAGACCCGATTCTAGAAAAAACCTAATGCCCTAATCCTTTATTTCATGATAGATGTTTTTATCTCTACATGGATGCTTGTTTATGTATTGATGTAGAGCATCTTGTGGCATATTGCTTTTACTAAGGCTCTATGTGACAAGAGGAAAGCCTAGGGAGAGACATAAGGGAACACATAGGGATAGGCTTTAGAGGGTGGGATTAGGGATAGAATTTACAAACCTAAAACATATCCTCCTCATCTATTCCATACATGACATCATATGTGCTTTGGGATACCAAGTGAGGATATACATGACATCATATGCTTTGGGATACCAAGTGAGGATCCATTGGTACACCTTCACCTTCAGAATGTAGATACAAGCTTGTCCTTCTCATTCAAATGCCAAGGCTGCTGCGAAACGACCTAAGGTTGCACCTCAAGTTCAAAATTTGGACAACTGGTCTATTTGCAATAGTCTTAGGTTTTTTGGTTTGTCTAGCTTATTATAGTTTATATGCCTTCTCTTACTTGTGTCAACTTCCGGTAGTGTTAAGTTTTTGAAAACTTTGTTACTTATGTTCTTACTCAGATCTAGTTTCCCTCTTGATAAACCAACAAACTTCTATAATTTTGGAAGCTATATGGGTTGACTATTGGCCATGGTGGCACTATTGTACATGTTGTTAATATTTCAATAGAAAATCTCCATAAAAAAAAAAATTATGTTCCATTAGCTTGGCTCAAAGGCAAATTTTTTAGTTTTAACAAGGTCATTCAAAATCAATACTAATTATCCCAAAAATGATATATATCATATACCACTTCCTTTATATTTATATTAAAATAGTTATCTATGATATGGAAATCAAAGTGAAATATAGACATATATAACATCAAATTAAAATTTATTAAAAATTTCTATTTTTATTTTCAATCAATTAAATTTAAGATGATGGAACATTAATTATATATTTAAATATGGGAGATGATACATAAGTTGAAAGTCTGGAATTAATCCCAAACATGGATAGATTAAAGAAGGTTTTGAAAATGATTATGATAAATATTTACGCCAAAGTGACTTTATGTGCATGTCATTTTCATGTTAGTGTCATGTGTTTGTTAGATTTACTAATATTAAAAATAATATTTATATGTTTTAAACTATTTGTCACAAAAAAAGTGTATTCAATTATTAACCATTACTCTAGGGTTTAAAATGAACCATTTTGGACTCCTTAAAACTTCATGGCACTATTTTGAACATATTATACATCAAGAGGAAATATGGAGGTAAGGAACATGTTAATGCATATGTGATGAAAAATTGGAAGTCTAAATTGACTTCATGTAAAAAATTACATAACCCTAAAGTTCCGGTGTAGATGTATTGTGTTCTCTCTCCAATCTCTTGCAAGAAAAGAGAAAACTCATTACACCAAAATTCACCATAGATGTAATGTTCTCTTATATTTTCCACTCGACTCCATCTTTCTAAAATATTTTTTGACCTTTGTTGTAGTCTTTGTTACTACTTCTATTGTTTTGTTTGCTCTCTTGATTTTCTCTAAATTCTCAAGCACCATTGAACAACCCCATAGTCTTATTTTCTGAAGTTTTTTTGACATTCAAAAAACTTTCTGGCAAAATCCTTAATTCTTCACATAACATGATGGTGAATATCTGAAGTAAAGGCATTGCACCTTCACCATCGTACCTTTTAAGTTCTTCGAGATATTATTGAAAATATCTTCAATAAAGGAAATGCCTCTTTTTCACCAAATTCTTTAGGAAATCTCCTTATTCTAAAACAATTTATGATCTCTAATTTTCTTTAAATTTTTAAGTTTATGTAAATCGAAGTTCCTCCAACTTCTGTTACAATCCTCCAACTTAAGCCAGACAGTCTTTTGAAATTTATAAAACTGGCTATCCATTTTAACCACACAAGAACATTTTAACGAAAACCTTTTTATCTTAGACATATTGAAGAAATCATTTGGTAAATTTGCCAGCCCTGTGAATCTCAATTGAAGTGTCTCTATTTTATCCATACTCCCCATTGTCCCATCACGAATGATTTCTCCATTGTTATCTATGTGTAACATCTTTAGCTGTGTTAGAGTGCGCAAATCATTAATAGAAGCCACCATTTTAGGGCTTTTTCCCTGTCCGCTTTTTGTCCAGACACGACTGCAGCCATCCATTTCTAAGTATTGCAAAGAGGTAAGCAGTGACATACTAGAAGGCAGAGACTGTAAATCTTCACAACGCTCAAGCCCTAAGTACCTGAGGGATCTCAACCTATGAATGTCGGATGGCAATTCTGTGATTTTTGACCCACCAAGTAGAAGGACTTCCAGGCTTACAAGATCTGTAAGTGACGCAGGCAGACGAGTAATGGGCACCCCTATTAACCCGAGGCATACCAACTGTTTCAAACAGCCCAGAGTCTCCGGCAATGACCGGAGGGACGTCCCACTCAAAAACAAAATCTTAAGGGAGACCATACTCCTAATCACTTTTCTTGGAATCTCTCTGAAATCTGGATTTCCAGCCAAGACCAATGAGCAGATTTCTGGAGCTCGCAACGACTCTGGGATCGATCTGAATTTGTTGCTGTTCAATAAAAACCGAGTGGCCCCTCGACATTCATTTTTAGTCAACGCTGTCAAACCCTTGCCTGCTCGGCAGCAAAAGTTTTCTTCCCGCTCAGCGATTTGTATTGCCAAATCACGCAGGATGTCGTGCACCCTGAAATACACCACGGACCCATCCACGTCTCTCAATGTTGGTTCGATCAAGCATCGATCCGCTAAAAAGTTGATGTAAATTCTTCCGACCTCATATGGATCGTGGCTACGCTCATCTTGCAGATCCTTTCTTGCAAGTAGCCCTTCGCCTATAAACGCATTAATCGGATGTTCGAACCAGATGATCTGGTCTTCTAAAAAGACAGATAAGCATAGAAAACACAATTGCAGATTGACGTCGTACCTGCCCAGGGCGTCGTAACTCCACCTCAGCGGATCAAACAGAGCTTCTCGAAGGTCTTGGCCGTTGGCGTTTGGCAGCCTCCCGACAGCAAACTCCCACTCCTTTGGATCAGTAATGCCTGCCATTGACCTGCCAACTGCTTTGATTGCAAGGGGAAGCCCTCCACACTTTGCACACACAACCCTGGCCGTTCTCTCCTCAATCCTTGCTGGCGGATTTCTATTATTATATGGAAAAGCATGATGAGCGAACAAAGACCAACTCTCAGCTTCCATCAAATCCTCCATTTTTATTGTGGAACTTTCTGCATTAACCCCCATATCTAACAATTCTCTTTAATCCCTCGAACTCACAATAACTCCAAAGTTATTGTGAGTTCGAATGGTCGGTTAGCAAAGGTACACCTAATTCTTCCAGCAATTTTGCACCCTCTCCCCATATATCATCTAAGAACAAGGCAAATCTGTTTGCCTGCATACTCTGGTTCATCCAGATTTTTACACCTTCTGGGTTGATGTGATATTCCAGATCATGTACATTTGCTTGAATGGCTATCTGCTGACAGAGTTCTTTCCGAAGACTTATAAAAGACGGAAACTGAGAAACAGTAAGCCAAAGCAGTAACCCTTAGCTAAAGACATCCCGCACCCTTTTACTGTTGAAGATTCTCTTGAGAAGCAAAGTCTTTCCGGATCCACCCTTGCCAACCACGCCAATGCTCGAGAACTCTGAATCGATCACTAGCTTCTCGAGTGTTGCAAAAGATCTCTCTTGTCCGACTATAAGGGTTTCGTCGATGAAGAAGCCTGCTGAAGCAAGAGATTGGGAGGTGGTTGCAGAAGTGCTTGAAGAAGGCATGGCTTCGATGCTTTCCTTCATACTCTGCCCAATTTCCTGCTTGAGTTCCTCCAACATCTCAGGAAATTGGGCCCACGCAGCCAAAGGAGACAATTTAAGATGTTCTTTAATATCTGAAAAAAGATGAATGATCTTTCTACTTGATTGATATCGGAAAATAACATTATACCTTGGTGCAATCATGCACTGTTGCACAATTTCTGATGCTTGTCGGAGAAGCAAATTCAACCTTTGAAGCCATATATTGACAGCTGAAGCCTTGTCATAGCACCGAGAAGAGGGAATTCCATTCTTCCTGTTCAGTGCTGGGCGGTATCGCTGGATCTGCTTGATGATAGGCTGGATGTCTTTTACCAGACTCTCAAGAGAACCCAATTCTTTCTTGTAGCGAATAGCAATCCCTATCTGGTGAAGAATCTGGTTCATTACTTTTTCTATGCCCACACCAACAACCAGAGAGACGAAAAATAGCTTCAGCCATGATATAATTTTCTCTAACACAAACAAAACAAAAACACTCAGACAATATCTGTGAATATATATTCAAAATGTCAAAATGACAATTTCTTCTCTCACTCGACTTCTCTAGCAATAAAACCAGTACCACAGGGTCTTAGGAAGGTACTCAGAAGTTTGGTAGATAATTTAAAACAACTTAAATCCAAGCTAGTGGCTTTTCTGAGTGCTATATCACACATAAAATGAGCAAACCATTGCAGGTTTAAAGCAGGGCCGCATTCAGAAGTCATGGAGTCATAGTCAACTTTGAGCGTATTTTCCACGTTTATAGCATGGCCTCATTCAGAAGTCATGGTCAACTTCGGAAATTTGTGTACCTGTATGTGAGGTTCTGATCCTTCAAATTTGATGCAGATTGGGGCGGGCCGGAAGCTTTTCGCTATCATTTGGGTCAGCACAAACAGGGGCCTAAAACGGGGCTTCAAAAGAAAAGGGAACCCCCCCCTAATTTTTCCCGGGTTGGTCCTGAAGTAGGTTGTCTATAGGTGGGTGGGTTGGTTAGCAGGTAAAGGCTCTTCGTTTCAAGCAGTAGGTAAGACTGAATCGTATCCTGAGCTCTGAAATCCAACTTTTAGGTCAACTTCTGAATAATAATAAACTTTGAACGTATTTTCAAAGGACCTTACGTCTGGTTTTGGGAACTTCAGTGTTCGGGAAGCAATTCCACTTGAAGGGTTACAAGTCAATAAAGCAACTCTGTGCCTGGGATTTACTTGAGTTACAATTGGATAAAAGAATTTCTCTTTGAACTCTTTATATTTATCACAGGTATTTGAGAGAGTTACTTTGTTGAATAAAAGGTGTTCGGTAAGTTTTTATTAATTAAAGTAATCAAAGAAAACAATTTTTCTCCAACAAAAAAATAAAGCAGTAGAAGAGAGACAGTTTGACGTTTCAATCAGAATCTAAATATTATTAAAAATGGTTGATATAGGTTGATGGTAACTATTAATTTGGAAATGTGGAAAATGATATTGATTTAATATATATCAATTACTTTTATAATATGGTTGTGTTAATTAACAACCAAATTGATAGAGAAAAAATCTAAATTTTAAATATAAATATAAATAAATATTAAAAATATAAATGCAAACTATTTATAAATCCAAAATATATTTATAATGTTAAAAAATTAATTATTTAATGTTATAAATCTATTATATATATATAAATCTATTTTAAATATATTAAATAAATAATATAATTTATTGTATATAGATATTAATTTCATATATATATAGTCTTATAAATTTTATATGCCTTTATCTGTCAATTAAAACTTAAGAAAAGTAAAAAATTATTTAAATTTCTTTAAAATGTTGTTTTGATTTTTGAAAAATATTAAAAAAGAAGACGTAGGATACTTGTTTTACGAAATGGAATCCAGTGAGAGGTCTCTGACACCCTCGTCCACAAGGCCCGATTTTTCATCTGCAAGGCCCGTTCCCATGCCTTGTTCCACCTGTCCCGTTGCGCCAAACTGTTGCAATTGGACGTCGCATCGACTACTCCTGCCTAATGAGCTGCTCAATGATTCTATGCCAAAAAGTTTTTCCAAGCCTATGCCTATCTATACTATAGATATGATTCACTTAGGCCTCCGCTGATGTATTTATTATTTAAAATGATGTATTTATTTAGTTATTTATTATTGTATTAAAATATTTGATATATATTGAATGTATTTTGAGTATATAGGATGTTTATTTTTTTTATTCTTCATTGACTTAATTTCATTTAAAAACTAAAAATAATAATTTGATTTACAAGAATGTTTTATGATTTATATTTATATTGGAATAGTTAATAGTGATATAAAAAATTTAAATGAAAAATAACCATTATAGGTCCATCTTAACTATTGATTTATCAAGTTTCTAGAGGGGTGAAATCTTTTTAGGTGCAAGTCTTTAACCTTTCCTCAAGTTTTGCACTTTTAAAAAGGTTTTCATTTCAATCTTTCTCTAAGCTTGATAGATCGGAGGTTAAGATGGATCTATGCCGGTTTAATCCATTAATATTAAAGTATATCAAAAAATTAATATTATAAAATATATTAATATATTAAAAAATATTAATAGATTTTTTAATATATTAATATATTTT
>SNQJ01S0057487.1:34828-47517 GCA_010110895.2 Picea sitchensis | reverse complement strand
GGACCTCCGGGATTGCTCATGCAGGTTGTGTCCCTGAGGTTTTTGACTGTAAGGACCTGGTCTCTTGGTGCGTCGATAATTTTTTTGCAGAGAAAAAAATTATTCCATTGCAGGATCGCTCTTTTGTTTCTTTGTCACCTCATGTCTTCCACCAGATGTTGAAATTGATGGAGCCAACATTGACGTTCATAGGAGAAGATTGAAAACAGTTCCTAGCAAAGCATAATAACAGATTTGACCTCTTGCCCCTTTTTCTGGAAAACACGAATCTAGTTCCTAAATATATTACAAGCATCCAGGTTAGGTCATTTAGAAATCCATTTCGTGAAATTTCCTGGTTGTTTACAAGAATAATGGGACAAGAGCCCACAACTACTATTTTCCGCATGGCTCTTTATATTTTGTATTTCACAGTGAATGAACAAGCCATTTTTTATTGGGGCGGGTTAATTTCCCATGAAATCTCTTCCCAATTGTCAAGCTACAAAAGGGAAAAGAAATTTTATATGTCATCCTATTTAGTTTTTTCAATAGCACATTCCTGTCGGTTTCCGCAATTGTCTCTGTCCAAGAATGTCAACTGTGAATTCCACCTAGTAACATTTTGGTACCAGGCCTTGTGGAAGCACAAGGCTTCCCACTATTTTTATGAGGTTTTTAATGACTTCCTGTTTGTTTTCAAAGTTTTATTGTTAGGAGAATATGCTCCCCGTAGATCTGAACATGCAACTAGTTTTTTGGACAAGAACGGGACACTCGAAGATTTGGACAATTACACCGTCATAAGAAATTTTGGCTCCACGGAACGACCTGTTATCCTTCCATGTCACATTACAGACATAATGTTTGTTGTAGAAGTCGCACGTCAATACAACTATTGGTTCCATCTATTCCAAAGGAAGAAAAAAAACAGTTCATTCCTCTGCCTTGGAAAATAGGGGAGTTTGTGTTGAAAAACGTCAACAAAATTGACGATTTCGTAGCACATTCTAGCATCTCCAACCTGAGATATGCTGAAGACATAAGATGATTCGACCCCTATGATATTTTTAGACAACATTTACAAACACTTGGCCTCGAGGATTGTTTTGTAAATAAACACCTGCCCAAAAACAAAGACAATGGCGACAATGATCCTGCCTCTGATGCCAACAAGGTATAGATAGTGCAAAGTTGTACTAAATTGTACATGCAACGGGGGAAAGGCCCCAGTGACAAGAGTGTTCAATCCACAAATACCACTCCAAAAAGTACTACATCTCAAAGCATCGCTCCAACGACCCATCATAGCAACAAAGAAACCCAGAGTTCTTCAAACGAAGGAGGAGATAATGACCCTCCTCACTCTAAAATTGATAGTTCTCACAAGCTTCCAGTAGAGAAGAAGAGAAAAAAAAATGTGGGGTAGGCGGAAGAGCCGAAAATTCAGAGTGAGAACATGGAACTTGACATTGATCTGGATACCATGATCTGCTTCCTTGATCAGCTCGGAGATGCCATCCACCATAGCCATCCAATGGACATATCCGTTACCGAAAATTTTGACGAAGATGAATCCTTTGTGTTCCAGAGCATTGTTTTTTATAGCCGGAACAAAAAAATGATAATTAGAAAAAAAAATGTTAAAAATAAGAAAGACAAATCTCGTTCATAGGTTGACATTGCCAACATGCGGTCGTCCCAAATCTGTCAACTTCACACCGTGACCAGAGAATAACTTCATGATTCCATTGGAGGCATTGAGACCGAGAATGCTAGATTGAAGGACTGAATCAAGGAATTGGAAGACGCTTTCATTCCTATGCCATTGCTTTTCGATCCTTTGGCAATAGCCATGTCTGGCATCCCTGCACCCAATGTAAAATCATCCTCCACCATGCTCGCATCCTGTAAAGGATATGTGGAGAACAATATCAAAACAAGAGTGGAACTAGTTACCGAGGCGTGGAAAATATCACAAACCATCACTTCCCTTGGAACCGGGGCACATAGCTTGCTCAAGCTTTTGTAGGCTGAATTAAAAGATGAAGAAAATTTCTTTTTAAAAACGGTCATCCCTTTTGGCAAGATTGTCAAGAATATGACAGAAACAAAAAGAAGAGAAGAAGATCTTCCATCAAAAAACTGCATCGGCCAATTGAATGCATGTTGGAAAGAAAAAGTAAAGAACCTGCATCTCATTGTTCAGTCATGTGAACAAGCCATATCGAAGAAAGATATATTATTCACAAAGCTATCAAATATAGACTTAGTCGAGAAAACCTATGACTTCCAAGACCCCCACTTAATCGCAAACTCCTTTCCCTTAACCAGGTAAGAGTTCGATAGACAGGTTGCTATGTTTAAGACCTTCTCTCTGCAAACGTTTTACAACATCCTTCAATTTGATCAAGCTCACATCCACGACTGGCTAGTCAAATATGCAATACAGAATGAGGAAATTCATTAGGCTCTCTCTAATCTTTCTATCGACTTCCGGGAATTAGAAAACGATCTTTTCAACATAAAAATCCCGAATGAGATCAACGTCGCCCCGATGAGAGGCTACATTGAAGAATGGCTCGAAAGGAAATTAAAACAAGACGCCGACAAAAGGAAACATGCAGTTGCCATCATTCCAGCAGCCGTGGAGGACATCCTTGAAACCACAGTGATCGACGACATCAATGAAATGACAGTCACAAGCAAATAGACAAAGGGCTCATATGTACCCTCGTTGTAAGTTTACTCATCACATCCTTCTTTGTTTATCAACCCAGTTATTCCAGTTTCTTATAAACACTTATACCTTTCCATTTATTTTCTTTTGCAGCTATTGCACTCTATCTTCTTTCCACAGTCATGTTTCTTGTACATATTTCTCTAATGGTCCGCAGGAGCCCCAATCCCAGTCTACATGAGAAACACATTGAAATTCTAGTTTATATGTAACAAACTTTATTTTTTTTGTATATTTCAAAATTTCCAACAGTATGTAACAAACATTTATTTTTTGACAGATTTCAAATAAAAATGCATTTAAATTTTTATATGTTATAGACTCTATTCTTATCTTTCACCACTCTATATGACATGCATTTAATTTTTAATATGTTACAGACTTTTATTCTTATCCTTCACCAGTCTGTATGGCAAACACATTTACTCTTTTGTATGTTACAGACTTTTCTTTTTTTATACATTTCAAAATAAATGGTGCTCAACAATGCAACCGTCATTTACTTACACCCCATGTTTTTTTTTTTTTGTTAATTGGTTCGGACCTTCTTGGCATCGGGATTAACCTTTGGCTTGAGAAATCGCGACTCAGGGGCATCTAAGTCGTCAAAATCACCCAGGGATCACACCCGACCTGAGCCACACCAACCCTTAACATGGTTGGATTTTTTGTCCCCGCAAGTTTCGAACCGGTGACTTTTCAACACGGAGTGGCTTAACAACACACTCTGTCACTGATTGTCCTACACCTTGGGGACACTTATACCCCATGTTCACAAAGGCATTTAATTTTTTTATATTTCTTATCTCGTATTAATTTTATGTCATCATATATTTTTATCTTTCACCATTCCATATGGAAAATGCATTTAAATTTTCAAATTTATTCTTGCACTGTAAACAAATTTTTTTACTTTGTTATATACTTTCAAAAAAAATAGGTTTGCTATATACTTTCAAAAAATAGATGGTGCTCTGTCTTCCAACCCTCATTTACTTTTGCCCCATCTTCTGTGATATACATGTTGCACACAACATTTCTGTGGTATACATGTTGCACCGAACACTTCGTTTCATTTACAATTCGACTCCATTTTCCACAATTTGCTTTCTAACCTCGTTGGCAGGGACTGCGCTGCCACACAACCTTGTTTTATTGTAATAATATATTTAAAAGAATATTCATGTTATTAAAAATATAATTAAAAATTTTATTAAAAAAATGATGAAAAAAAAATAAAATTGAATTTTGGATTTCTACTGGATTTTTGATGGTGTTGATAGCTTGGGGTTATTGGTCCTACTAAGAAAGCAAGATGAGGTAGTTCACAAAAAAATAATAAAATGAGTGTTTTTATGGATGCCAATCCATCTCACTGGAGTGCATGGGTCACTAGCTACAAACAACTGAGTCAAAATAGGAATGGTGCTCAATACGAAGCTCACTCTTAAAAATAGTTGATGTCGAACAAGAATGGCCAAGCATGAAGAATCACCCAAGGAAGCATTTCACAACATCCCCCCACAATGCTCAACTGAGTGAAAAAGATGATGGCAATGGATGTCACAATTGATGACTAAAGTATGGAGTACGAGCTAAAGGCGATAAAGATGAAAAACAACCTAGGCTCAAGAAACACTCCAAAGTGGAAAGCTCCAAGAGACTACCAAACAAAACAAAACACTACATGGAAACAAATGTTTGGTTACACTCCTAAAACTATGTGGCATAGAATCCCCTACTCAAAGGTGCATAACAAGAGGTACCATAAATAGCCATCATGACAACAATCCTCGATATGGATCCTAACAAACAAGGTCATTTTAGGTATCCATTTACAACTGAGGAATCAATGCTCTTAATTTATGCAGCCCATAAGAAAGAAAAAGAATCTCAATAAGACATTAAATGTGGCATGCAACCAATAGTTGGAAAGAGAGAAAAATTCTCTTCTCAACATCTTAAGAATAGAGGTTTCATTGAAAAGTTATGGCAAAAACACTGCCAATAACCTTCAAAATACAATAAATTTGCAAACAAGAATGCCAGTGACCTCCAAAACATACAACCTCTATGGAAAATGCTAAACTCAACCATCGAGCCCCCTTGGATCTGCTTAGAAAGATATAGTCCCATCACATCAATGCATTGTGAATAGTGTCCACAAGAAACCCTCAGACTGCTATTAAAAACGCACTAGTCTAAACGTTCTACCTTTTGGCAGTTTTCCGATGACTTTTTCCGTTTGATTTTTCCCGAAATCTGGTGAGGAATGGTTGGATTTGCAGATTTGAGTGCCTAAGTTTGTATAATCCAAGTGTCTCAGGGGTTTTTCAGCAAGCTGAATCCATTTATGCATTCAAAAATGCAATTTAAACAATAGAAAATAGTGATTTTGTCTAGATTTATATCACTAGAATCTGGCCAAAAATCCCAAAAGGTAGAACGTTTAGCAAACACCATTAAAAACTCCATTGTATGGGAAATCATTCTCATGATAAGATCCTAGTACTAGTAGCAGTTTCATCCATCATACCGTATGCCTATGAAGATTGAAAATTACTCTCATTTACAAAGGCAAGAGGCCAAAATAAATAAGTGAATGGCATCAAAGGTGCCAAATTTACACTAGAGACCAAATTTCCATAACCTCAGCAGTCAAAAGAAGTGGAGCGACATGAGGATGAAAGTGCATAGCTCGCAGTGACTGACCTGTTCGGAGGACCAGTATTGGTGATGGTGCATCTTTTTTATTGTATTTTCATATATAGAGCTTGTGTCCAGAAGCTACAACTATCAAGTCTCCTTGTTCATGGAATGCAATAGATGCAATTGGGTTGTAGAAGTCACGAGAGCCAATGCAGTCCATAATATTTGCATTCCAGAGGCAGACTTTGTGATCTAGACTCCCACTTGCAAGTATTTTTGAACGACTTGGATGAAATCGAACCACCCCACCTCAAGAAAGGACTCTGATCCTAACGGTTCGACAGTCAACAGTTTCGACCTCTTCAATGAAGCTGGGTTGATCGAGATTTTGTTTTTCAGGTGGGTTTTGTTTCGCCGAGTAGATGGATTTGTCTTATTTCGTCTTGATGAAGCCACAAGAGAATAAGAAGGTGAGCACAATGTAGAGATCTGGGTGATCCAAGAGCTGATTCACGTGACAAGCTCCAATCTTCTGCAAAAGAAGATTAAGCCCAATCTACAACAGAAGCAACGATACAGGCCGCACCAAAAAATTGGAATCAAGGCCATGACAAAGACAAAGACCAGAATCTCCAAACCCCGTTTATCACTTTGCGACAATGGAAACTACGCTCTGGTGCTTCCCCTCATTTGTGATTTGACTACAAAATCGTCAAACGGGCACACACAAACACACTACTTTTGCCTACAAGAATCTATTCCTCTAAGCAGGCTTCATTTCTCTATTTGGCCTCCAGTGAGAGCTTTGATACCATATTGAGAAATGTGGGAATAGACATTATTATGCACAAAACCACAAAAGTTGGAGAGCTCTCTATTAAACAAAGAAATAGAGTACATATTAATACACAAGCAAATCTCAAGATAGAAGAACTACCTTGATCTTCTGTTTGAGAAAATATCTCAACCTCACACTAATCTAGGAAGCATCTAGTTGGATGTGAGAGATTCACTCCAACTAGTTTCAAAAACTTCCTAAAGACTAGGAACACCTACCTGATCTTAACAAACACACCAACAAATGCTAGGTAATTTGAAAGATTGAATAATCCATAGAAATTTGTCAAGTTCATCATAGTGCTTTTAGTGATGAGGGTAAAGGTATTTTATGTATAAGAATTAATAACTTAGTGTAATAACTATGTTAGTTCCTCTAAAATTTGTGTATTTTGGAATTGTTTTATAATATAAATATTTTTTATATAAGAAATTAATCCTATATTGATTAAGAGATGTGGTTCACAACAATACATAAGTTTTAATATACCATGAATTTTATGTTTAATATATTATGATTTTTTCCCTCGGGGTGTACTGCACTCGATGATGAAGTGTATTGTTAAGGCACTCCATTATGTGAAGTCAATTGTTCAAAACCCTGACTTACCTTATGTGTCACGTATGGGATTGCCCTTATGTGTCACATATGGGATTGAGTGGGTACACCTGGAGGTTATAGTGGAAACATTCAGATAACACAACCCTGTGTCACACGAGTATGTACTTGACTAATTGTAGATTCTGCTAGTGTGTATGTGTGTGTGTGTGTGTGTGTGTGTGTGTATAACATGATTCTTATCCTAATAAACATAGACATAAGGGGCTGGTGCATTTTGCTAATATAATGGATGATTGGTTATGGAGCTCTCTCTATATTTATTAATGGTATTATTATAAAAGCATCACCAATAAACATATACATAAGGGAGTGGTGCCTTTTACTAATATAATGGATGATTGGTTGTGGACTCCTCTCTATATTTATTAGTAATATTATTACAAAACCATCACCAATAGTACCAAATTGATTTTTTATAAGATATTGTTTATGTTTAAAAATTTCCCTATTGGAAGAGTGCTCCAAATCTCTTTCATAGTAACGTATATAACAAAGCTTTATGAAGATTCAATGGAACACATCTTAAATTGATTTATCTTTTGTTTCTCTCATTGGGATCAGGGTGCTCCCTACTTTAGAACTACAAACAAAAGTCAACTCTTTATTCTTTTCACTTTGATGAATTGGCACTCAGAGCCACTCACAACCAAGATAGCCAATTGTGCATGGAATATATTCCCAGGCCTCCTAGCCTAGCAGATATAGAAAGAAAGGAACATCATGATCTTGAAAGACAAATCTTTTTCTAATTAAATCAATGGATTCTACTAGGAAGGAACACAAGAGATGTTACCCTCTATGCCAAGATCACGTCTTTAGATGATCTTGATTGGGAACCCTATTGTAAGAAAATCATGGTTTCTTAGGGCCTAGAAAAATCCAATTTTAACCTCAAGCAGAAAACCCTCCAAGATAGAGTCCCCTACCCCAACTCTTGGTCCGTACCCTTGACATGTATAGTCAAGCTAAACTTTGATGGTGCTTTTAAGGGAAATCCTATGCTAGGAGGCATTGGAGGAGCATTTAAATAATTTGAAGGAAAATTCTTCTCCTTTAAAATGGCTCTAGAGGCATTGAACAAGTCTATTGAGTTGTAGGCTCTTGAAGCGGGTCTTGTTCTTGCCAAAATACATAATTGGATCAATCTTCTCATTGAAAGAGAATTTGTGATTATTATTGAAGCTCTAAGAAATCTTTGCAAAGGTGCAAAACCATAACAGGTCTCGATGCACTGATAATCCAATAGTGCTCTGACAAACATTCTCCATTTAATTAATAATCTCTAGATTTCCACTCCAAAGTATGTTCATTAAGAAGCAAACACACTTAGTGATTGAATGGCCAATGAAGTTTCAAATACTCTCCAATGAGGACCTTGAGCTCACCTACTTCAACACAACCAACAAATATATGCTTCACCACTGCACCACCATAGCTTTGGGGGACCTAGATTCATTTCAAACAATCAGGTATAACATTGTAACCCCATATGCAATGACATGAAGAGAGGATGACATGCAAAATGTGCAGGTGTAGGACGAGGGTATAGGATATACACTAGACTTTGAATTCCTTACTCTAAAATTCACACCTGATGCAGATATGCGAGAATGTAGGGACTTGGAACTTAATCCAGAGACATGGGATTGTAAGGACTCAAAATGTAGGTATTGGATGAGAATATGCATAAATGCAAGGACTCGAAGTGTAGGGAATGCAAGGCTCCACACTTTGCAACTTGCACCAGATGCAGGAATGCAAAAACTCTAAACCGATTACAGAGATGTGAGCATGAGGGGAAGGAAATAAGACTCTTTACAGTATGCATTCCTCATACAAAATGTGGAAATGTAAAAAAAAGAAAGAAAACTCGGAAACTAAGACCTACAATTCACATTAGATGCAGAACAAAAAAATATAAACAAAATGACAACCAAAAGAAAAGAAATAAAACTCTCAACACTCCTCAAATTACAAAAAGAATACATAAATGTGAAAATGTTGAAGAAAGAAAAAAAACTCAAAAACTAAACTCCATACATCATATTAAATATGGAATACAAAAATGTAGAACAAGGAAATAAAACTTAACTAGAATTCACACTCTACATTAAATACAAAATGTGAACGAAGTAAAAAGTAAAATTTTAGAAATTTCTTACTTAGTATTTTATCTACCTTTTGTAAATTTTATATATTTTTTGAAAAATGAAAAAACAAACAAAACTAAACTTCTTGATGAAAGAAAAACAAGCTTTCTTTGGAGTTAAAAGCTTTTTACTTATAAAATGAATTCTCTTAATCCATGTAGGATAAAATTAGATAATCTTTTATTACCAAAACAAAAAAAAACCATTTCGCCAAAGCACCATTTTTTGAAATCACAAAGCCATCGAGAAGAAAGGATTGAAGTAATCATAGATTATTGAAGGATTGAGGAGGGAGCCTCCATTATGGGAAAGGCAAATTGTGCACCTAAAACTAAAAACCCATTCCTTCCTTCCGTTGAATATTATTTTGTAATATGTGTAAGGTTGGTTTTTAAGTGTATATTGAATATATTTTAGGTTTAGAAAATAATGTGTGAGTAGATTATGGTGGAATATTAAAATAGTTTATTAGGGCTTGAAGTAGTTGGAAAAATAGTATAAGTTATACTTCGTATACTTTGAGAGTGTCCCACCTTGTTTACAATTTAGATTAAAGTCTTTGTAGGGGAGTGTCATACGACCTTGTTATACATGATCACACCTTAGTGCATAAGGTACCATGTTGTTTGCATGTTTGTAGACTATATGATGACTAATAGTGCCTAAAAAGGACAAGGACATGGATAAGGGCATAATGATAGGTTGTACCCCAAGCCACATTTCATGTTGCTATCACATGAGTTCATTATATGTTATGATTTTTTTTTAAATTCATGGTTTCCATTAACACATTATTTTTTATAAATGGTAGGTCGGTGGACACATTCAAAGCAAAGATATGGGAAATAGATAACCACCTTGATAACCCAGGAAAAAATTAGTTAGATTTTTGTTAATCAAAATAACTAAATTAATGGATTTTAGAAAGCTTATGAATGATGGAATATTGTGTGATTTAGTTTTTTTTTACTATTAGGAAGGTCCCACCCATAACTATCACCTTTCTTTTCCAAGTCCACTTTGAGAGTCATTGATTTGTGCTCTAAGTGGAACATGGGAGGATTTTCAAGATAATGCTTACTTGTTACAAATACACATGAACATATGAGACTTATATGAGAGAGTTATGTCTTCAATGTTCATTGTGTGACTATGTCTCTTTGTGTCATCAATTTTACAAACATACTCATTCACCTTAGGAAATGTGGGTCGTCAAGGGTGAAGGTGTGCATTTGAAAACACATAGCTTCAAGCCCCCCCACCCACCATAACAAAAATGCACACCTTCACGCCCCAAGAGGGTGGTGAACGTGTGAATTTACATCAAGAAAACACACACTTTCATCCCCCACCAACCACTATAACACAAATTTGTACCTTCACTCTCTGACATGATCATGTTGAAAGTGTGCATTTCTAATAGGGTGGGTCACTAGGTAGTGAAGGCACACATTTTTGTTATAACGGGTGGTGGTGGGTGAAGATGTGCATGTGTGTGTCTCACATCATACATATTGTTCTTTGTAACATTTAATAGATGCAAGGATTAGAATGTAGTAAACATAGACTTGATTTCTATGACAAGAGAGGTCCATGAATTCAAGTTTTGTAGGTTATACCATTAGCTTTATAGCAAGTTTGATTGCATGTTACTAGTGCATGCATGCCAAAGATATGCACAATTTGTTGTAGAGAAGACTTACACCCTACTTGTGAGTTCGAGCATGGTGTTCAGGCCTGGAATTTGATGTTCACACAATGTTTTTTTGGTTTTTAAATGTATTTGACTAGTAATAAAAAAATTGAAATGTAAAAAATGACAGGAATGAAAATAATTTAACCATCAATTTGATGTTTAAATTTTAAGATCTCCCATGAAAATTAGTTGTACCTTATAGTATAGCAGTGTTCCACCTAATCTTATTAATCTTTCATTTGGTTTTTTTATCCTATGGTTGATCTTCTCCATGTTATGGGAAGATGCTAGGAAGTTTGTATTTGGCATGCTTGCAACACTGCCCACCACCATGACTCGTACCATTACTGTTAATGAAAATCAAAATGACTTGATTGACATGGCCGACTCAAATGAAATATGACCTCTAATAAAATCTGTAAATGGCAAAGATAACCTATAGATTGCAAGGTTGTTTTGTATTAAATGCATTATGGGCATGCATTATGCTCGCATGCCATTTATGGAGTTCATACATTGAATCAACCTGGGTGCACTATCTTCATCCTTCATCCTTGATCTTCTCTTAACATTGTCACATGAAAAAAACACGTAGAAAATGACACTTTATGAATTTGAATAAACATAAAATGAAACACACTAAAAAATCATAACCATCATACGTAAAATTTGACAAGCATGGAGGATTTGAAATTCTAGGACTACTGGTGACATAAATCGAAGTGGAGTAGTAGAGCCTTAACAAACAATCTTTTCAACCATGTTAAGGTGTAAGAGAGATTTAAAAAAACAAAGAAAGGTGTAGGGAAGAGATGAAAGGAAGTACCTTCAACAGAAGAGTGATGGTGTGGTTGTGCAACACAATGACATTAGTGTTGCTAATTGTCATAGGTCAAGTGATGGAAGAAGAAAATAGATATGGAGGTCATTGGATTGTCTAACGTAATGCTTTAGTACCCTACCTAGGCATGATTGGTCATGGGTAGAGTCTGAGTCAAGAAAGGAGCATGTTAAAGGTGGCATTCCAATAGTCAACAAATTTAGGCTAAGGATCAACCCTAGGGCCCATCTCTCAATATCCCTCTTTGTGGAATTCAAAAAAAAGAAGAAAGGTGTAGGGCAGAGATGAAAGGAAGGACCTTCAACAGAAGAGTGATGGTGTGGTTGTGCAACACAATGACATTAGTGTTGCTAATTCTCATAGGTCAAGTGATGGAAGAAGAAAATAGATATGGAGGTCATTAGATTGTCTAACATAATGCTTTAGTACCCTACCTAAGCATGATTGGTCATGGGTAGAGTCTAAGTCAAGAAAGGAGCATGTTAAAGGTGACATTCCAATAGTCAACAAGTTTAGGCTAAGGATCAACCCTAGGGCCCATCTCTCAATATCCCTCTTTGTGGAATTCAAACGTTGAACCTTGAGTTTGAATAGATATGTGCATGACCTCAAATATTTTTCCTAGATCTCTCAACCTTGAATGAGATTGTTAGGAATGCTACAAGATATGGATGAGGTTAGACTAGCTTAGGGATAAGCCATGTATATTTGATTCCACTAAGGGTTTGTCATGGGACTTAGAGAGGTTTTGTAGAATTATATGTTTATTATGTTTGTCTAGATGTCTTTGTCGAGGATGCTACTCAATAATGATGAAGGAGGCGTGGTTTGATTTAGTGCTCTAAACAATGGTGGGATGTTTTATGCCCACATTGAATGAGCAAGAGTGTGTGTGTTGGTGTTATTAAAGTTTTTAGAGAAGGGAATTGAATACACAATATATGACATGAGGTCATTAATGATTGAATCACTTTGCTTCTATTAGGTTCTTATCACAACATCCCTACTTTGAAACACTTAAGAGTGAGTAATTAATGTACGAGGCCATATATATATATATATATTAAAGATGGAAAAATCTTTTTCTTTTTCTTTTTTCTTTTTAAAGATGGAAAAATCTATTATAATTCTCTTATCAACTTACACTAAGGACAACCATCACCTATTGTTATTCT
>SNQJ01S0057487.1:13133-26881 GCA_010110895.2 Picea sitchensis | reverse complement strand
ATTTTCTTTATATTATTATTATTTACTATTTTTAAAACTTTCATTTGTACCAACTTTTTGTTTTAATTTTTTATTTTAAAGTATATGAATAAACAAACACCATACCTAACATACATTACTAAAAAAACTATATAGCTTAAACATATGTACAATACTATCTAATAGACAAGCAATATACAACTTGTTATAGTAGACGATATATATACACCATACGTTGGCATATATATCAAAGTGATTCAACCATATGTATACACGGTGGTATATATATCATAGAATATATATGAATGTACATACCAATTTAATTGGTTTGTCTTTGTCTAATAGAAAAGTAATATACAACTATATATTATCGGATGATGTATATATCAAAGTGATCCAACCATATATATTGTGGTATATAATATTATTGAATATATTATCGGATGATGTATATATTATTGAATATATTATCGGATGATGTATATATCAAAGTGATCCAATCATATATATTGTGGTATAAATATTATTGAATATATTAGAATGTACATATCAATTTAATTGGTTTGTCTTTCAAAATGACATATATATTAAAGTGATCGAGTCATATATATACCGTGATATATATACCATCAAATATATCTGAATGTATATACCAATTTAATTGGTTTGTCTTTCAGTGTCTAATAGACAAGCAATATACAACTTGTTATGGTAGACGATATATACACCATTGGATGAAATATATATCAAAGTGATTCAACCATATATGTACCGTGGTATATACCATCAAATATATTAAAATGTACATACCAATTTAATTGGTTTGTCTTTCAAGATCTTGATGTTCCTTTCTTTCTAGATCTCCTAGGCTAGGAGGCCTGGGAATATATTCTATGCATAGTTGGCTATCTTGGTAAGTGCCAATTTGTTATATATTTCATTAGCTCTTCATTGTTTTCATAAAGTTTTGTTATATAAATTGCTATGAAAGAGATTTGTTATATACACATAAGATAAGCCATGTTTCAAATTGATGACATAACTTCACATAATGGAGTGCCTTAACAATACACTACATCACCAAGCTTCATCATCCAATACCCTATATTCAAAGGACAAAAATCATATTATATTAAACATAAAATTTATGTTATATTAAAAATTATATATATATAAAGGAAATATGTAACAACAACAGTATGATACTCGCGTCAAAAATTATATATTATTATAAACTACTTCACTCAGAATTAATTTCTTATATAAAAAATATTTATATTATAAAAACAATTCCAAAATACACAAATTTAAAAATAACTAACTTAATTATTAATTGTTACTTCTTATAAATAAAATACATTTACCCTCGTCACTAAGATGTAGTTCACAAATTTCTAAGGATTATTCAATCTTTCAAATTTCCGACCATTGATAAGTTTTTGTCGTATAATTTATGAAAAATGGTCAAATAAAACGATTTGTGAGACATAAATACAAATGAAAACTATTCAATTTATATTAATATTAAATTAAATGGTTTCTTTTACTTTATACGATATTTTTGTTTGATAATTCTATTAATATATTATAGAAGTAAGACATCGAGTATTATATTTTTGTTTACTAAAATTAAATTAAATGGTTTATTTTTCATTATATAATATTTTTTTATAATACTATTAATATATTATGAAAGAAGTAAGACATCAAGTATTATATTTGGATATTTGGTTTGATTTAATGAATCCAATTTTTTTTATTTGTAATTCATAACATTTTGATCCAGAGATATATAGCGGAAAAAAAAAATTTATTTTTGCCAAATAATAAGGAAATTTATTGGAAATTAAACACCAAAAAACCCACAAATTTCAATATCATTCGTTTATTAATTCAAGGAAAAGAACAGATTTTCTATATTACATCAAGCCTGGGTTAAAAGACAACCATGAATTGCTACTTGCATGGCTGAAAACTACTACGAAATCGTCCAGAGGGTAATGGTCTGCGTGTATGGGCTAAGATTTTGTTTTGCCCTTCCTGCATGCTCACCCAACCTGAAATCTCTCTCTCCAGTCCACCTTCTAGGATTTCCTTACTTCGTGGTTCACCAACCCCTTCAAAACCGTGCTCCATTTCTTTTTAAAATTCATCCTCAACTCTGAAATGATTTGTCTTCCCTCCAAGAACAAGTTGTTATCCAAATCGTCTCTCTGTCTTCCAGACCGCTTCAACTTTCTTTTGGCCTCAGGTCATGCTTTGTCCTTTAGCCACGAGTTCTTTTACCTAACGGTAGTTGCGACTCATCATGAATGCATACCAATGTGGAAAAATCAAATGTGTGTGGCCACAGTGTTGCAAATGAAGAAATATCATGACACTTGTAAAATTTCACTATACGTGGGAGTTTCAACACGAGTTTCAGCATGACACTTGTAAAATTTATCTATACGTGGCAGTTTCAGCATGAGTTTCAACATGTGTTTCAACATGTGTTTCAACACGAGTTTCAGCATGACCCCTGTAAAATTTCACTATACATGGCAGTTTTAGCACAAGTTTCAACACGAGTTTTAGCATGTGTTTCAGCACGAGTTTTAACACGAGTTTCAACATAGCAAGAGTAGCTGCAAGAGTAATCAACAGTTCAAATTTACAACAAATTGAATAAATAAAATGGACCACTGACATAGTCCTTATTCGACTTATTTCCTATTTGCAGAATGGAAATATGTTTGGGTGATGTGGATTGTCTGAGCCCAAGGATGCTCCTGCATCATACACCCCTCGTAAGAAAAACATGAGCTCCAACTCATGTGCATATCATTGTTGAAGTGGAGAATTATGCACACGTGCTAACTGATCTTCAGTCACCCACAATGCATCCTCTGCCCTTCGATTATTCCACTTGATCAAATATTCCATGTACTCCTTCCGACAATTCTTCTTACCAATTCTGGGAGCAAGAATTTCTTCAATCTGCTCCTCTGGCTTAATTGGTAGGTGTTGTTCCCATTCGTTGAGGGTACCTTCATCTGCTCTTCTATCCCCTTCATGAAACTCATAGAGTTCAACAACATTGAATGTAGGATATATGTCAAACTTCTTTGAAAGTTCCAACCGATAAGCATTATCAGAAATATTTTTCAGAATTCGTCATGGACCTATCTTATTGTACTTGAGTTTATTATATGTGCCTCGAGGAAATCGCTCATTCCTCAAGTGAGCCATGACCATCTCACCCACTTGGAATACCTTCTATCTCCTATGTTGATCTGCTCTTTGTTTATAACTGTGATTGTTGGTCTGCAATTTCTCCTTTACCTGTTCTTGTAATTCATGCATACTACCCACAAAATCATTCGCATCAACACTCTTCTTTCCCTCCAAATTCGACAATGCAACCAAATCTACCACACCTTTTGGTGACTGTCCATAAACAATCTAAAATGGACTCTTTCTCGTAGATCTATTCACCAAATCATTATATGTGAATTCAACTTGGGCTAATGCCAAATCCCATTGACTAGGATTCTCTCCACTTAAACTTCTCAACAAATTTTCTAGAATCATGTTCCTACTTCTGTCTGACCGTTCATTTGAGGTTGATATGCCAAACTGTATAACAAATATGAGCCTAACTTTTTCCAGAGTGTCCTCCAAAAATGCCCAAGAAATATGGTATCACGATCTGAAGTAATACTCTGTGGAAGTCCATGCAATCTAACCACCTCTTTGAAAAACAATGAAGCTACCTCACTAGCATCACTAGTCTTTTTACATGCTATGAAGTGTGCCATTTTCGAAAACCTATCAACAACTACCATTGCTGAATCATGCTTTCTTTGAGTCATAGGAAACCCTAAGACAAAATCCATACTGATATTCTCCTAAGGTCCTTTGGGTATTGACAATGGAGTATAGAGTCTTGTGTTATGACTTTTTCCCTTGGCTAGTTGATAGATCCTACAACCTTCCACAAACTTTCGAACATCCTTGTTAAAGCTGAGCCAAAAGTACCTCTCCTTCACCAAGGCTACAGTTTTATCAACACCAAAATTTCCTCCTAAATCATCACTATGCAATTCTTTAATGAAATTCAGTCGTATGGAACTTCTGGTAATACACAACTGTTGATTATTAAACAAAAACCCCTCCTGAGTATGGTAGTCTAGATATGGTGTTATGTCTAAACTCCAAGGCTCCTTACATGCCTTCCAAGCTTCTAAGAAATCTGCATCTTCTTCGTACAATGTCTTTAGATAGTTCAGGCTTACCACTTCTACCAACATGGTATTGAGTAACGCTATCCTCCGACTTAATGCATCAACTACCTTATTGGACTTCCCAGACCTGTGTTTCAACACAAAAGAATAACTTTTCAAGAATTCTACCCATTTTGTATGCTTTTGATTCAACTTACCTTGGTTGTTAATGTACTGCAGAGCTTTGTGATCTGTGAACAAGACAAACTCGTTCGGCAGTAGATAATGTTTCCATTTCTTCAAAGCTTGCACAATAGCATAAAATTCCTGATCATAAATAGAGTACTTCTTTCTGGACTCGTTCAACTTCTCGCTGAAAAATGCAATGGTTTTGCCTTCTTGACTTATCACTACTCCAATTGTTGTTCCACTAGTGTCACAATCAACCTGAAACACTTTATTAAAATCTGATTATGCTAATATTGGTTGTGATGTTACTCTCTTCTTCAATTATTTCAATGACTTCTTTGTTGCTGCAGTCCACTAAAACACTCCCTTCTTCATACATTCTGTAAGAGGCACACATATTTGGCTAAATTTCCTAATGAATTTCTGGTAAAATCTTGCCAATCCATGGAAACTCCTCACATCGAATGTGCATCTTGGTGTTGGTCATTCAAGGATAGCCTTCACTTTCTTGTGATCCATTTTAAGTCCTTCCTTTGAAATCACAAAACCAAGGTACACTAACTCTTGTTGCATGAATGTACACTTCTTCAGGTTTATCAATAGTTTATCTTCTTTCAAGCGTTGTAACACTCCTTTCACATGCTTAACATGCTTATTCCTTCTCCTACTAAAAATCAATATATCATCCAAATATACAACCACGAACTTACCCAAAAATGGCTTCAAGACTTCATTCATCAATCTCATGAACGTTCTGGGCGCATTAGTGAACTTGAATGGCATTACCAACCATTCAAATAGTCCATCTTTCATCTTGAATGTTGTCTTCCATTTGTCACCTTATATGATTTGAATCTAGTGATAACCACTCTTCAAATCAATTTGATGTATGTTTCATAAAATGGATTATGGGGTGTATCTATTTGGTTTATTTTGTAGCACTCCTTAATGGTGCGGGCTCTCCTTTCTTTCATTCTGAAAGAAGGCTATGTCAGGGGTGTCCTCTATCACCCCTTCCCTTTCTCTTAGTACCAGAAGGTCTCAGCATAACACTAGCCCATGCAAAATCCCAAGGAAATTTTTCTCACATCCAGATAGGGAAAAATATTTTCATCACACATCTCCTTTTTGTTGATTATGTTCTAATTTTTTGTAGTGGGAAGAAGACATATGTTGAACCCTCTCATAAATTATAATTATGTTCAGTAAGGCTACAAGAATGCAAATCAATATCCATAATTCTACCTTATATGCAAACAACCTCTCTATTGAAGAGTTGGAGCAGTGCAAGCCCGTGTTTCCTTTTGAGCCGGTAGACTTTGAAAAAGGGATCAAATATCTGGGTTTCCACCTCAATCCTAATTGCTACAGAAAAAAGGATTGGGAATGGCTCATTGGGAAACTTGAAAAAAGGCTCAAGGTCTAGAGTTTCAGATGGATTTCTAGGGTAGGAAGGATAAATCTAGTGAAATCGGTGCTAGAAGCCATACCAATTTACTGGATTTCTTTGGCTTGGATCCCTAAAGGAGTGTTGGAAAAGGTATGAAATAAATTATTTCACTTTCTCTAGTCGGGAAGAAGGGACAAAAATGTCACCCCATGGGTAAGCTGGAAGAGGCTAGTTGCACCGAAATTGCTGGGAGGATGGGGCTTAAAAAACATCTTCCTATTTGCAAAATCTCTTGCAGCCAAATTGGTATGGAGGTTAATTGTGAATTTTTTTTTATGGACTGAAGTGGTTTCTCATAAGTATATGAATCTTGATACAGTGGAAGGATGGTTGCATAATACCGACAAAAAATCGACAAATTTCTCAATCAACTGGAAAGCAGTGGTACATTGCTTCTCTATGGTAGGAGAGGGACTAACTTGATAGATTAGTAGATTCAAAGTCAGAATATTCTCATATCCTTGGGTTGGTTGTGGTCAAAACCATATTATGTCGGATAACATTGTACGATAGATTAAGGAGAGGGAATTTTTTCACCTAAACCAGATAGGAGATCACGGGACTTCCTCAATCTGGAATCAAGGTCTGATGGATGTTACACAAGTGGGAATGGGAGTGCACCAGGTAGAAACCTGGACAAATTACCTCTCGGATTTGAAAACTACACATGTCAAGATCACAGATAGGGAGGATGAATTAGTTTGGAAACATGCGGAGCATGGAACTTACACACCCAAGATGGGCTATATTCATCTAAAATTCAACTTACTACAAAGAGAACCAATCTGTTGGTGGAAAACCCTTTGGAAGTCCAGGTGTCCTTTGAAAAGTCAAATTTTTATGTGGTGCATATTAGAAAAAAAAATCCAACCTAGGATCGCGTGAAGAAAAGGAATATCGAAGGACCAGGTTGGTGCTCTCTCTGCAAAAATGAAGAGGAGACGGTGGGCAATCTTTTCCTCTCTTGTCCCTTTAATTTATGGGTCTGTAAAGAAAGCTTCTCCTTCTCAGACTTAAATTGTTCTTGGAGGGGCATTTCTGTAGAGGAGGCCTGGAGAGCTTGGTCTTCAGATGCTAGTAAAAAGACATTAATATATTTCCCTTTGATTATATGCTGGGGGGGTTGGTTGGCAAGAAATGAAACAATATTTCAAAATAGGATGGTCTCTCCAGAGTGAACTGTAGCTCAAGGCTTAAGTATTCTGGAACACTTTCCTCAAGAAAAGGGCTCTCCTCCAATAAGAGTTATTTGTGAGGAAAGAGTTGACAAAAATGCTCCTTGGACATTTTTCGATGGAGCATCACATAACAATGGGAAAGCATGTGGTGGTGGAGAAGTTATTTTTTTATCAGACTCCCACTTATTTAAGATCAATATGGGGCTTAGATCCGACTCAAATAACTATGTTGAACTTATGGCCTTAAAACTTCTTATTCTTTTTGTAAGAGAAAACAGGGTGATTTCACTACAAAATTATGGTGATTCGTTGAATGTAGTGAATTGGACCAGGAAACTTCAAAGATGTCACAATATAATATTAGCTCATTTGACTGAAGAAATAGACAGGATTTTAAATAGTTTTGAATTTTTTTCTATTCATCATGTCTACAGAGAACGAAATGTTGATGCAGATGCTCTATCCAAATCTAGCATAGAGTTGGCTTTTGGGTCTTTGACTATTCAGGAATCGAAGGACAAGACTAGGATAGACTCTACTCATTCTCCTTTCATATAGACAACTCAGATGATCCATTTTGGGTTTCTCAGTTAGACTTATTTATGTGCATAAGTCGATACTACTATATATCATGATAGAATGCCTTGTTTTCAAAGACAACTCTGTAGGTTTTTATGCTTCATGAACAATTTTTCTCTAGTATTGCACTCCTGCTTGTTTTTTCCTCTTGGGCTCCTAGCCACAATTTTAAATGTAAGTGGGCCTCTGACTGGTTTTTCTTGGTAGTTTGATGATGGGATGATCATATTTTTGCCTCTCATGCCTCTCCAAGAGGAGGTTTTTTTTACTTTTGTAAAAGGACTAATTATGCACTGCTTCTTTGCAATAACAATACATGTCCTGACATGTATCTACAAAATGTAATTCTATTCTAAGAATAAAATTATGTTTTTTTCCTAGGAAAAAAACGTCACTCTAATTTTAAAGGCGTTGAAGATTCCTTTAAAATAAAAATTCTCTACCTATTTGTATTTCTTTTACTTCAACATCATGTCAGTTCTTATCTCAAAAAAGTAAGCAAATAGTTACATATATCAACATTCTAACTATGTTTTAAAAAAGTTACAAACACAATTATACCATTAAAAGTAAAGATGTGGTTAGTCCTCAATTATTATCATTAACAACATTTTTTTATATCCAAGGTGCATTTGTAAAAAAGTGCAGGATGGTAGTGATCTAGGATTTTGAATCCCAGTCCAATCCAACTTTCGAAAGGTCATATTCTATGTTGTTCATTTCCCTGTAGATGTGACACAAAGAGGTGTGTAAGAAAGTTTTCAACTAAATCTGTATATCATCATAAAGAGGCTGGTGAAATTTTTAATTTTAGCTTCTTTTCTAATCCATTTGATGACCAAGAGAGAACCACCAAAAAAGTGTAATTGCTAAATCCCATGTTCTTAGGCCAGCTGAAGAAGTAAATTTAAGTGCCATTAGTTCATAGAAGTTGTGAGATTCATATCCAATACATGCTTTGAAGGATATGCACTCGGTGGAGGAGAGAGACAATATTCCACTTGCACCTCCTTTGGGAGGATTTCCTTGTGATGCTCCATGAAAGTAAGCCCAAGATATATTCTTATTTAGTACCTCTTCTATGAGTTCATGTCTACAATGTTTTTCCTCCAATTGTGGGTAAGCATTTAAGATGTCGAGACACTGAATTACACATTCCATAGGGAACGTCTCTTTACCTTCAAATAAGTTTATATTCCTAGCAAGCCATACTCCCTAAGAAATGTTGAGAGGAAGGGATTTGATATTCTTTGGATCCTTTTTGGATTACCAATATCTAAAGGATTACATTTTTCATCCTTATCATGCCTTCTACTTCTTTGCAAACGTATTTAGTAAAGCAACAAAACATAATGAGATGTCCTATGGTTTCATCAGCTTGTTTGCATAAGTTGCGCCAACTTGGACAATGAAAGTTGTTTTTTCTGAAGAACTTCCCAAGTAGGAGATTTATTGTTTAAAATAATCCACATGAAAATTTTATTTTTGGCTGGACACTTTAGTTTCCAGATAATTCTCCACCACCAGGTTTGATGTCCCTCTAAACGTTCCTCAACAAGTGTTATGTAGCCTAGTTTAGGCCCACATGTTTTGAAGGGATCGAGAGACCAAATCAATTGATCATCATCTTCTTGAATTTTAACATCGCTATCATTTAAAACCTATGCGCAAGCCTTCCATTCCTTAACAAATTATCCTCTCAATCCTATTTCCTCCCAGGTGAGCCAATGTTAATGTCAATCTATAGACCTCTCCCACATTAGGGTAAATTTGAGGTCTAAAATGAGCCTTCTAAATAAAATAATAAAATAAGAGTTATGAATTTTCAAAGGGAAAGAAAGAAAACTATTTTTTTAATCATATTTTTTTATTTATCTTCTTATAGGTTTACTTAAATTTCAAGTGTAGGAACTCATTGGATGAAAAATGTTTTGCATCCAACTACTACCCATTTTGCATACTTTTGATAGAATGACAATGAGATAAACTAGAAATATTGAGATCAAAATTTGTCAAAGAGAGTAAAATCCTTTATTTTTGAGCTCCTGGATCAACCAAAAAAATAATATGTGTAGACATTTGCTACTTATTCATGGATCAAGGCCCATTTTAAATTTCTCTCTATTGCCCACCTTCCAGATCATCCAATTTCCTACCAATTAAAAATTTGAATTCATAGCTTTCCAAATGTTTGAGGTTTTATGTAAAGGCTTGTCTAGGTTTCTAACCCAATCTTCCACTGCATCTAGGGTGAGACATATTTTTCATTGATTACATGGACCCACAATCATTTTCTCTGTATAAGACTCCAAACATTTTTGGAAGATAAAGATTTGGAGAAGAGAAATGGATTTCTGAGACCTCGTCCTCCACTAGCATTTGGAACAACCAATTTAGTCAATGAGACTAAAACAGTCCTTTATTTTTTTGTTCTCCTGACTATATAAATTTGTAGCATAGTTTTCTAATGGTCTCCAACACCCCTTTTAGAACACACGTCAGTGAAATCCAATACAGTGAAATCCAATACACTGGTATTGCTTCCAAAACACCCTTAACGAGAACCTACCCCCTCAAGAGAGCCATCAATTGCAATCCAATACATTGGTATTGCTTCCAAAACAACCTCAACAAGAACCTACCCCCTCAAGAGATTACCAGTCCTGATGTTCTGGAACTTCTGTCTATTTCTCCTTAAGAAATTGTGGTAATGGCAGCCTTGGTATTTTCCTGCTACCTGTTGGTGAGCCACTTTGTATTGGAATATGAGTGTTATTATTCTCCCTATAGGCCCGACTACTTTGTTGACTGCCCTCTGTCTGATTTCCATTGTAGCCTCCTTGGATTTGAATGAGTTGTGTCGTCTATTGTTAGTTAACAATCATTTGTAGTTGACTTGCAATTATAGATTCCAACAATTGTTGGACTTTGTCTTTACCCTGGTTTCTCATGCTTCCTTCTGGCTCTGATTCTGATGGGATTTCTTTTGATTTCCTCTCTGGTGATTTGTTAGAGGGTTTTCCTCCACCCCCATTCTTCCTCGACATTACAGGCTGGTAGAATCACCACTATATGCACACAATATGATTTCCTTCCCACTATTTCCCCTCAGTGTAAATTGCGTGGATTTTTTCGGAAAAAAAACCCTGAAAAATTGTTGAAATTAAAATGATGATAACGTTAGTTCCAAGACTCAGTTTCGACTGATATTTTTTTTGAAATTGGGTATTTTTACGAGAGGAATTCAAATACCAATTTTTTTTTTGGAAAATACTGCTCGGAAAGTTTCAGATATGATCCTGAAGTGCATTGCCCCCTTTTTCTTCCCAACAAATTCTGCATTTTTTTTTTTGGCTAAGGAAAATGCTCTGATGCAATCACAGGCTGGAAAGATTACCATCTCTAATACCACTATAATATCCTTGACCCAAATTATTAATTCTTTCTATTTGAAAATGATATGAAACCCTTACAATATTTTGCCCAATGAGGAATATTATCAAACACATGGCAAGCACACATAAATAGAGAAGAATATATGGCATCTTATTATGAATGGGAACAACAATACAAATATCTCTAGTGGTTGTAAAAACAGTTGTAGAACAAGATTAGGAATATAAACTATTAGCTGCTAGGAAGCTACACAATATGCTACAAAATGCACAAGGAAACCTAGTATGATGCCAACATAGAAACCGAGGCTCTCCAAGCCTCCCACTGCTCTGCTCTAGTATACTTCAAGATCTTCAAAAAATACCACAAGACAAAGACTCCAAATGAACTCTCATTTGTCTAGCTAGGGTGAGTATTGCACCACCAAAACTAAACCTGCACTGGAAGGATTTTACTCAAAACCCTAACGAAAATGATGGCCACAAGAGCACTCAATACATATCAAATCATAATGTCCAAAGAGGTAGGCTCCCCTTCTATTTATTCTTCTCTGATTCTTCTAGATCTTCATTCTTGACCAAATCAAACCCTCACTTGATTAAAATATAATTATTTATTTTATTTAATATCTCTTTAGGATTTGATACTTTGACTCCCTTTTTCTTTATTGACTATAGCCTACGGGAGATGTGTAGAGTAATGAGTCATCAATTGGAAGGGAACATTACACCTTCACATAAAATTATAATATCATCCCAAAAAAACAAAAACAAAAAGTGAAAAATGTTACATGGTGAACCAATGCATATCCTTTGAAACTAACATGGTCTCCAACCTCTTTTATTAACCTAAGTATTATTTCTTATTCAACAAAAAAATATAATAATCTAATCTTATATAATAAAAAATGCAAATCAATTCACTAAAACATTTATGTCCTACATGGGGAGATGACTAGGAGGAGGCAAGATTTATTTATAAACCCACTTTCCCTCTCATTTTAAACACAAAAAATGGTCTTTTTCCACTTTCTTACCCCTTATGTCAAGTGGTTGAAGCTTGGCAAGTCTTTTATGCATTACATACAAGTATATATAAACATTTTTGAAATATTTTTATGACAATGATGATGATTAATGTTCACTAAAATCAAAATTGATTTATCAAATCTTAAAAAAGATAAAAAAAAATATTTAGATTTCTTTAAATTTTTATTTATGTACTTGAAATAAAAATTAATCAACTTCAAAATAGTTAATATTATATATCATATTTTGTTGAATTTGAAATTATTTGATTCGAAAAATATATATGTTAATTATTTTACTATTAAATATATAATATTTAAAATATTTCTTTTATACACAATATCACAATCCTAAAAAAAATACCAACCAATTTTAAACCTAAAACCATTTACAATCTATTTTTATCACAATGTTTAGCAATAAATAAAGTTGATATGTATGGATTAGGGTTCAAACGTTGTTCTCCGTCAACTAACTAGGCAAATCAGAGTGGAACTGGTATACCTTAGAAAAAGGACTGTGGTCAACACCCCGCCCTTACCACTTCCACGTGGATGGCTGTAAAATGTAAGTGGAATGGTGGGACCCACTACAATCATCATTAAAAGAAACACAACGAAAAGTAGGTACGCCACTAATATTGTGGCGGTTGCTCATTTCAGATTCATGCCACCTGTCTAACACTTTATTATTATCTTACTATGTATAATTAATTATGAAAATACAAAATCATTAATTATGAAAATACAAAATCATTTAAAGTTAAGTTAACAATACATGGTGTATTTTTTTTGGAATTTAACGCAATATATTATAATTCAGTAGTCAATTGTCTCTAAATCTTGGGCACTTAAAGTCTTTCCTTATGTCGGAAGAGGAGCTCTTAGTCAATCAGAAGTATCTTATGGCTAAGAGTTCATATTCTTTAGATTTAAGGAAACAGGTAAACCACTCAAGACTTAGAGGGATATGGTAAGGGTGAAAGTCTACTCCTTTACGGACCACCAACACGTTATTTTGGTGTGGTTTTCCTTGAATAATAATGATAAGTTGGTACTTCACATTCGAGAATAACAATAGGTGATGGTTGTCCTTAGTGTAAGTTGATAAGAGAATTATAATAGATTTTTCCATCTTTAAAAAGAAAAAAGAAAAAGAAAAAGATTTTTCCATCTTTAATATATATATATATATATGGCCTCGTACATTAATTACTCACTCTTAAGTGTTTCAAAGTAGGGATGTTGTGATAAGAACCTAATAGAAGCAAAGTGATTCAATCATTAATGACCTCATGTCATATATTGTGTATTCAATTCCCTTCTCTAAAAACTTTAATAACACCAACACACACACTCTTGCTCATTCAATGTGGGCATAAAACATCCCACCATTGTTTAGAGCACTAAATCAAACCACGCCTCCTTCATCATTATTGAGTAGCATCCTCGACAAAGACATCTAGACAAACATAATAAACATATAATTCTACAAAACCTCTCTAAGTCCCATGACAAACCCTTAGTGGAATCAAATATACATGGCTTATCCCTAAGCTAGTCTAACCTCATCCATATCTTGTAGCATTCCTAACAATCTCATTCAAGGTTGAGAGATCTAGGAAAAATATTTGAGGTCATGCACATATCTATTCAAACTCAAGGTTCAACGTTTGAATTCCACAAAGAGGGATATTGAGAGATGGGCCCTAGGGTTGATCCTTAGCCTAAACTTGTTGACTATT
>SNQJ01S0057487.1:0-10297 GCA_010110895.2 Picea sitchensis | reverse complement strand
CAATGCATTTAATACAAAACAATCTTGCAATCTATAGGTTGTATTTGCCATTTACAGAGTTTATTAGAGGTCATATTTCATTTGAGTCGGCCATGTCAATCAAGTCATTTTGATTTTCATTAACAATAATGGTACGAGTCATGGTTGTGGGCAGTGTTGCAAGCGTGCCAAATACAAACTTCCTAGCATCTTCCCGTAACATGGAGAAGATCAACCATAGGATCAAAAAAACAAATGAAAGATTAATAAGATTAGGTGGAACACTGCTATAGTATAAGGTACAACTAATTTTCATGGGAGATCTTAAAATTTAAACGTCAAATTGATGGTTAAATTATTTTCATTCCTCTCATTTTTTACATTTCAAATTTTTTATTACTTGTCAAATACATTTAAAAACCTAAAAAACATTGTGTGAACATCAAATTCTAGGCCTGAACACCATGCTTAGACTCACAAGTAGGGCGTAAGTCTTCTCTACAACAAATTGTGCATGTCTTTGGCATGCATGCACTAGTAACATGCAATCAAACTTGCTATAAGGCTAATGGTATAACCTACAAAACTTGAATTCATGGACCTCTCTTGTCATAGAAATCAAGTCTATGTTTACTACATTCTAATCCTTGCATCTATTAAATGTTACAAAGGACAATATGTATGATGTGAGACACACACATTCACATCTTCACCCACCACCACCCGTTATAACATAAATGTGTGCCTTCACTAGCTAGTGACCCACCCTATCAGAAATGCACACTTTCACCACGATCATGTCAGAGGGTGAAGGTACAAATTTGTGTTATGGTGGTTGGTGGGGGATGAAAGTGTGTGTTTTCCTGATGTAAATTCACACGTTCACCGCCCTCTTGGGGTGTGAAGGTGTGCATTTTTGTTATGGTGGGTGGGGGGGCTTGAAGCTATGTGTTTTCAAATGCACACCTTCACCCTTGACGACCCACATTTCCTAGGGTGAATGAGTATGTTTGTAAAATTGATGACACAAAGAGACATAGTCACACAATGAACATTGAAGACATAACTCTCTCGTATAAGTCTCATATGTTCATGTGTATTTGTAACAAATAAGCATTATCTTTGCAATCCTCCCATGTTCCACTTAGAGCACAAATCAATGACTCTCAAAGTGGATTTGGAAAAGAAAGGTGATAGTTATGGATGGGACCTTCCTAATAGTAAAAAAAAACTAAATCACACAATATTCCATCATTCCTAAGCTTTCTAAAATCCATTAATTTAGTTATTTTGATGAACAAAAATCTAACTAATTTTTTCCTGGGTTATCAAGATGGTTATCTATTTCCCATATCTTTACTTTGAATATGTCCACCAACCTACCATTTTTAAGAAATAATATGTTAATGAAAACTGTGAATTTAGAAAAAAATCATAACATATAATGAACTCATGTGATAGCAACATGAAATGTGGCTTGGGGTACAACCTATCATTATGCCCTTATCCATGTCCTTATCCTTTTTAGGCACTATTAGTACCTTATGCACTAAGGTGTGATCATGTATAACAAGGTCGTATGACACTCCCTTACAAAGACTTTAATCTAAATTGTAAACAAGGTGGGACACTCTCAAAGTATACGAAGTATAACTTATACTATTTTTCCAACTACTTCAAGCCCAAGCCCTAATAAACTATATTTATATTCCACCATAATCTACTCACACATTATTTTCTAAACCTAAAATATATTCAATATATACTTAAAAACCAACCTTACATATATTACAAAATAATATTCAACGGAAGGAAGGAATGGGTTTTTAGTTTTAGGTGCACAATTTGCCTTTCCCATAATGGAGGCTCCCTCCTCAATCCTTCAATAATCTATGATTACTTCAATCCTTTCTTCTCGATGGCTTTGTGATTTCAAAAATGTGCTTTGGCGAAATGTTTTTTTTTTTTTTTTTGGTTTGTTTTGGTAATAAAAGATTATCTAATTTTATCCTACATGGATTAAGAGAATTCATTTTATAAGTAAAAAGCTTTTAACTCCAAAGAAAGCTTGTTTTTCTTTCATCAAGAAGTTTAGTTTTGTTTGTTTGTTTTTTCATTTTTCAAAAAATATATAAAATTTACAAAAGGTAGATAAAATACTAAGTAAGAAATTTCTAAAATTTTAGTTTTTACTTCGTTCACATTTTGTATTTAATGTAGAGTGTGAATTCTAGTTAAGTTTTATTTCCTTTTTCTACATTTTTTATTCCATATTTAATATGATGTAAGTTTAGTTTTTGAGTTTTCTTTCTTTTACATTTCCACATTTATGTATTCTTTATGTAATTTGAGGAGTGTTGAGAGTCTTATTTTTTTTCTTTTGGTTGTCATTTTGTCTATATTTTTTGTTATGTATTTAATGTGAACTGTAGGCCCTAGTTTTTGAGTTTTTTTTCATTCTTCTGCATTTCCACATTCTGTATGAAGAATGCATACTGTAAAGAGTCTTATTTCCTTCCCCTCATGCTCACGTCTCTGCAACCGGTTTAGAGTGTTTGCTTTCTTGCATCTGATGTAAGTTGCAAAGTGTGGAGCCTTGCATTCCCTACACTTTGAGTCCTTGCATTTATGCATATTCTCATCTAATCCCTACATTTTGAGTCCTTACAATCCCATGTCTCTGGATTAAGTTCCAAGTCCCTACATTCTCACATATCTGCATTAGGTGTGAATTTTAGAGTAAGGAATTCAAAGTCTAGTGTATATCATATACCCTTGTCCTACACCTGCGCATTTTGCATGTCATCCTCTCTTCATGTCATTGCATATGGGGTTACAATGTTAGACCTGATTGTTTGAAATGAATCTAGGTCCCCCAAAGCTATGGCGATGCAGTGGTGAAGCATATATTTGTTGGTTGTGTTGAAGTAGGTGATCTCAAGGTCCTCATTGGAGAGTACTAAAACTTCATTGGCCATTCAATCACTAAGCGTGTTTGCTTCTTAATGAACATACTTTGGAGTGGAAATCTAGAGATTATTAACCAAATGGAGAATGTTTGTCAGAGCACTATTGGATTATCAGTGCATCGAGACCTATTATGGTTTTACACCTTTGCAAAGATTTCTTAGAGCTTCAATAATAATCACAAATTCTCTTTCAATGAGAAGATTGATCCAATTATGTATTTTGGCAAGAACAAGACCCGCTTCAAGAGCCTACAACTCAATAGACTTGTTCAATGCCTCTAGAGCCATTTTAAAGGAGAAGAATTTTCCTTCAAATTATTTAAATGCTCCTCTAATGCATCCTAGCAAAGGATTTCCCTTAAAAGCACGATCAAAGTTTAGCTTGACTATACCTGTCAAGGGTAGGGACCAAGGTTGGGGTAGGGGACTCTATCCTGGAGGGTTTTCTGCTTGAGGTTAAAATTGGATTTTTCTATGCCCCAAGAAACCATGATTTTGTTACAATAGGGTTCCCAATCAAGATCATCTAAAGATGGGATCTTGGCATAGAGGGTAACATCTCTTGTGTTCCTTTCTAGTAGAATCCATCGATTTAATTAGAAAAAGGTTTGTCTTTCAAGATTGTGATGTTCCTTTCTTTCTATATCTGCTAGGCTAGGAGGCCTGGGAATATATTCCATGCACAATTGGCTATCTTGGTTGTGAGTGGCTCTAAGTGCCAATTCATCATAGTGAAAAGAATAAAGAGTTGACTTTTGTTTGTAGTTCTAAAGTAGGGAGCACCCTGATCCCAATGAGAGAAACAAAAGATAAATCAATTTAAGATGTGTTCCATTGAATCTCCATAAAGCTTTGTTATTTACATTACTATGAAAGATATTTGGATCATTCTTTCAATAGGGAAATTTTTAAACATAAACAATATCTTATAAAAAATCAATTTGGTACTATTGGTGATGGTTTTATAATAATATTACTAACAAATATAGAGAGGAGTCCACAACCAATCATCCATTATATTAGTAAAAGGCACTACTCCCTTATGTGTATGTTTATTGGTGATGATTTTATAATAATACTATTAATAAATATAGAGAGGGCTCCATAATCAATCATCCATTATATTAACAAAATGCACCAGCCCCTTATGTCTATGTTTATTAGGATAAGAATCATAGTATATATATACACACACACACACATTAGCAAAATCTACAATTAGTCAAGTACATACTCGTGTGACACAGGGTTGTTGCCACTATAACCTCTAGGTGTACCCACTCAATCCCATATGTGACACATAAGGGCAATCCCATACATGACACATAAGGTAAGTCAAGGTTTCGAACCGATGACTTCACATAATGGAGTGCCTTAACAATACACTCCATCATCGAGTGCAGTACACCCCGAGGGAAAAAATCCTAATATATTAAACATAAAATTCATGGTATATTAAAACTTATGTATTATTGTGAACCACATCTCTCAATCAATATAGGATTAATTTCTTATATAAAAAATATTTATATTATAAAACAATTCCAAAATACACAAATTTTAGAGGAACTAACATAGTTATTACACTAAGTTATTAATTCTTATACATAAAATACATTTACCCTCATCACTAAAACCACTATGATGAACTTGATAAATTTATATGGATTATTCAATCTTTCAAATTACCTAGCATTTGTTGGTGTGTTTGTTAAGCTCAGGTAGTTGTTCCTAGTCTTTAGGAAGTTTTTGAAACTAGTTGGAGTGAATCTGTCACATCCAACTAGATGCTTCCTAGATTGGTGTGAGGTTGAGATATTTTCTCAAACAAAAGATCAAGGTAGTTCTTCTATCTTGAGATTTGCTTGTGTATTAATATGTACTATATTTCTTTGTTTAATAGAGAGCTCTCCCACTTTTGTGGTTTTGTGCATAATAATGTCTACTCTCACATTTCTCAATATGGTATCAGAGCTCTCACTGGAGACCAAGTAGAGAAATGAAGCCTGCTTAGAGGAATAGATTATTGTAGGCAAGAGTAGTGTGTTTGTTTGTGCCTGTTTGACGATTTTGTGGTCGAATCACAAATGAGGGGAAGCACCAGAGCGTAGTTTCCATTGTCACAGAGTGCTCCCTTTTTTAGAAAAAAACGGGGTTTGGAGATTCTGGTCTTTGTCTTTGTCATGGCCTTGATTCCAATTTTTTGGTGCGGCCTGTATCGTTGCTTCTGGTGTAGATTGGGCTGAACTTCTTTTGCAGAAGATTGGAGCTTGTCACGTGGATCAGCTCTTGGATCACCCAGATCTCGACATTACGCTCGCCTTCTTCTTCTCCCATGGCTTCATCAATACGAAATAAGACAAATCCATCTGCTCGACGAAACAAAACCCACCTGAAAAACAAAAGCTCGATCAACCCAGCTTCATTGAAGAGGCTGGAACTGTTGACTGCCGAACCGTTGGGATCAAAGTCCTTTCTTGAGGTGGGGTGGTTCAATTTCATCCAAGTCGTTCAGAAATACTTGCAAGTGGGAGTCTAGATCACAAAGTCTGGCTTTGTTGTATTTCTTTTACTTCAACATCATCTCAGTTTTTATCTCAAAAAATTAAGTAAATAATGGCATATATCAACATTCTAACTCTATTTTAAAAAAGCTACAAACACAGTTACATCATTAAAAGTAAAGATGTGGTTAGTCCTCAATTATGATAATTAATAACATTTCTTTATATCCAAGGTGCATGTGTAAAAAAGTGTAAGATGGTAGTGATCTAGGTACCCGAATCCAAGTCCAATCTAACTTTCAAAAGGTCGTCTTATATGTTGTTCATTTCACTGTAGATCTGACACAAGGAGGTGTGTAAGAAATTTGTCAACTACATTTTCATATCATCATAAAGAGGCTTTAAGGTGAAATTTCTAATTTTAGTTTCTTTTTTAATCCATTTGATGACCAAGAGAGAATCACCAAAAAATTGTAATTGTTAAACCCCGTGTTCTTGGACCAACTGAAGAAGTAAATTTAAGTGTCATTAGTTCATAGAAATTGTTAGATTCATGCCCAATACATGCTTTGTAGGATATTCATTGGGTGGGGGAGAGATATAATATTCCACCTGCACCTCCTTTGGGAGGATTTCCTTGTGATGCTCTATGAAAGTAAGCGCAAGATATATTCTTATTTATTACCTCTTCTATGGGTTCATATCTAGAATGTTTTTTCTCCACTTGTAGGTAAGCATTTAAGATATTGAGACACATAATTGCACATTCTAGAGGGAGCGTCTCTTTACCTTCAAATAAGCTTAGATTCCTAGCAAGACATACTCCCTAAGCAATGTTGAGAGGAAGGGATTTGATCTTCTTTGTATCATTTTTGGATTACCAAGATCGAAATGATTACATTTTTCATCCCTATCATGATTCATGCCTTCTACTTCTTTGCAAGCGTATTTAGTAAAGCAACAAAACATAATAAGACGTTTTATGGTTTCATTAGCTTGTTTGCATAAGTTTCACCAACTTGGACAACGGAAGTTGTTTTTCTAAAGAACTTCCAAAGTAGGAGATTTATTGTTTAAAATAAGCCACATGAACATTTTATTTTTGGATGGACACTTTAGTTTCCAGATAATTCTCCATCACCATGCTTGATGGCCCTCTAAACCTTCCTCAACAATTGTTATGTATCCTAGTTTAGGCACACATGTTCCGAAGGGATTGAGAGATAAATCAATTGAACATCATCTCCTTGAATTTTAACATCGCTATCATTTAAAACCTCTGTGTAAGCCTTTCGTTCCTCAACAAATTTTCCTCTCAATCCTATTTCATCCCATGTGAGCCAATGTTATTGCTAGCAGGAAATTTGAGGTCTAAAATGAGCCTCAAATTATGTATACCTCTCCCACATTAGGGGAATTTTGAGGTCTAAAATGAGCCTCCTAAAGAAAATAATAAAATAAGAGTTGTGAATTTTCAAAGGGAAAGAAAGAAAACTACTTTTTGAATCGTATTTTTTATTTATCTTCTTATACGTTTACTTAAATTTCAAGTGTAGGAACTCATTGTATGCAGAATATTCCGCATCCAAGTACTACCCATTTTGCATGCTTTTGATAGAATGACAATGAGATAAACTAGAAATATCGAGTCCACAATTTGTCAAAGAGAGTAAAATCCTTTATTTTTGAGCTCCTGGATCAACAAAAATATAATCTGTGTAGACCTTTGCAACTTCCTATTCATGGATCAAGGCCCATTTTAACTTTCTCTCCCTTGCCCACCTTTGAGATCATCCAATTGCCTACCAATTGAATTCATAGCTTTCCAAATGTTTGAGGAGTTATTTAATAGTTTGTCTAGGTTTCTAACCAAATCTCCCATGCATCTAGGGTGACATGTTTTGCATTGATTACTTGGGCCCACAATAATTTTCTCTATATAATCCTCCAAACATTTTTGGCAGCTAAAGGTTTGAAGAAGAGAAATGGATTTTTGAGACCGCATGCTCCACCAGCATTTGGAACAACCAATTTATTCCATGAGACTAAAACAAGTCCTTTCTTTTTTTGGTCTCCTGACCATATAAATGTGTAGCATAGTTTTCTAATGGTCTCCAACACCCCTTTTAGAATGCACACCAGTGAAATCCAATACATTGGTATTGCTTCCAAAACAACCTTAACAAAAACCTACCCCCTCAAGAGAGCCATCAATTGCAATCCAATACACTGGTATTGCTTTCAAAACAACCTTAACAAGAACCTACCCCCTCAACAGAGCCATCAATTGCAATCCAATACACTGGTATTGCTTCCAAAAACAACCTTAATAAAAACCAACCTACCCCTCAAGAGAGCCATCAATTGCATTAGATATTTAGTTTCTTTTACACATTAGCAATCAACCTTTGTCAATCAACTTTTTATACAGATTAGGTTTTAGGTGGAATCCAAAATACTTTAATCCCTAATGTAAACTAGCCACCAAGTAGGAGGACAACTGGGAAAAATAACCTTGCTCTTTTTCTATAATGGCAACTCGGAAAAATAACCCTACTCTTGTTCTATAATGCCCGACTCGTACCATTTGCTTTACAAAATAATTTGTTCCCCAACCACCAACAGGTCGGGAAACGACACTACTCAGACACTTCACTTAGCTCTGATACCAATTTGTAACGTCCCTCGGCCGGGTAACACTACTGAAGCAACCTTTGCTTTTCCTTTACTACTCTAATACCATTATGTGACATATCGGCCTTAAACAACAAACCAAGCCATGCCACCAAGTAACTTTGAGGAAATAATCACAGATAAAACTTAACCGGAAGATAGAGATAACATCTGGTATTCACACATATAAATATATATATATCTATCTAATGCAATTAAACAGGCATCAATACTCTACTTATACACTTGTTAGTGCAAAACTACATTAACACATACATTCAACATATATATACAGACATTACTCATTAATTATAATGCAAATACACAACGTACAACGAACAAATAATTGGTACTTATATTTTAATAGGTGATCACCAACTGTGTGCAGACCTTCCACGAACCTCCCAACCTTAGAACACGCTACTCATCACGCTCAGTAGTGGGTCACCCCTGAGCTGGGACTAAACTCCACCGAGAAAGGTAACTCCAGGCTTGGCAAGGACAACAAGGAAGTTGTACAAAAAAACAGGAATGATCTTTTATCCCAGGAGCCACTTATGTCCACAACCCACAGACCCTCATTCCCCACATGCCTGCTCCACCCCAGGAGGGTACTCCTTCACTAATACAAGTCCATCGGCTATTACACGTCCCTTACCTTGGGCTTCAGCAACAGGTTGGACCGGAAGTCTCAGAGTATTGTAGTTGCTACGGGACTCCCTCCAGGAGAACTCACTTCCCAACAAACTCTCTCACCTGGGAGAGTTTCTCACAGGCCTGACAACCTGGTTCTTCGATTTAGCTCTTAAGCTAAACAGACACAGGTGATGTCAACAACAGAATTCGGGTAACACACAGGTGAAGTCAACCACAGAAAATGGGTATGGACACAGAACATGACAACAACCCAAGCTTAGCCAAAACTGTGTTGGTAGCAACTGCTAACCGCTTCGACACAACACGACTCAGGAAAAATACAAGTTCATTGGGCTTCATAGGAAATACACAGGACAACTCTAGTGTCTGCAGGTTACATTGGCGCGTGCATCAGTGGGGAGTATGGCTCTCTTCCAGGGTGGCTAACCTCGCAAGAGTGCCGATGCAATGGTGAAGTATCGTGCCAGTTGTGAGAATCGTGAGGTTGGTGTGTGAGTGAAACCCCAACGATCTGACTTTCCCACTTAAAACTGCATGTGCCCAAGTTGACACATGTTTCCCTGAAGCTGCATGAGCTCCACTTAACACTCATCCCCCCTTTTCCCCAAGAACTTAGGACAACATGGTTATATCAAACCTTAGCTTCTAAGAAATAATAATATAATATTATTCCTTTAGAGGTAAGCCCTCTAGCTTAGCCCCTATTCCTAGACACTTAGCCCCTTCCCACCTAGTGGAGCTTAGTCCCCCATAACTCTTTCTTCGTGGAGGGTCTACACGTAGCAATATAATTTTATTAATGATATGTGTGTATTTATATATACAAAAATCAGGCTCATTAGCCTTAGCATCTAACTCACCAACCTAATAAACACATAAATCTCTCAACTTATAACCACTCAGCTCACCAACCTATAAGCATAATTACAATTCAACAAGAGCTCAACCTTGAAATGTTACAATCAACATGTTTTAAATTTCTCAATTATCCTTTTGTTACCTTCACATAAAATTATAATATCATCCCAAACAAATAAAAAAATGAATAATGTTAAAAAGGTAAATAATGTTACATGGTCAACCAAATGCATATCCTTTGAAACTAACATGGTGTCCAACCTCTTTTATTAACCTAAGCTTTATTATTTCTTATTCAACAAAAAAAATAAAATAATCTAGTAATATATAATAAAAAATGCAAGTCAATTAACCATAACATTTATACAATTTTTTAAAATAAAAATTAATTAATCATTCATTTATTAATTTAAAAAAATAAATTTCAAAAATTTAAATAATTCTTAATTATAATATTCATATTTAAATAATAAATAAAATTATTTTATTACAAATAATAATTTTACATTTATTTTTAATTTTGTTTTTCTAAAAACATCTTTATTTTCATAGCCAAAACATTGTCGCACTTTAAATTTTTACACAACGATCATAAAACCAAACAACTTCATGACCAACCAGCAAGCGCCATTCAACAAATTTGACACTTATTATAAA
>SNQJ01S0057486.1:165454-186626 GCA_010110895.2 Picea sitchensis | reverse complement strand
TGTACTTGAACATTTAAGTGGGGTAAAAGGAGGTTGCCCCCTCGAAGAGGCTTATTATCTGATATTATCTCTTTTTCAAGGCGTTGAGTACTTTTCCTGAGGTTTTTATATGCTATATTGATGTTTGGTTCTTAACAAGATCTGGATTAGATGGTCTCTCATGCTACACTTGATGTGGAAGTTGGTGAGGCCAGACCAGAATCATAAAAGTGTTGTTTTCGCATTAGTGTGGGTTTCTTCGATGACAGTCACGCTCTTTGCATTATTAGCATGAATTTTATAGTGTAATCCCACAATGTTTGGAACATAAATGACTTTAGAAGACTGCGTTGAAATTCATGAAGGCATTTTGTATAGTTTTTTGAATTTTTTAATGAATCCTATTAATGTTAGATGTATGTTGTTAGGTGCATTACACTGGTAATTTCTTTTACCATCACCTGTATTATTGTGAGCAATGTTTTGGTGATAACATACTCCCCCTAATATGTGAGGTTAGGAGCATATGCATAGCCTAAATACATCATTGTTTATTTTTCCCATGGTATTAGCTTGTAGAGGAGTTGAAGAGGATGTAAAGGAGAATTGTCAGGACAATCCATCGAAGCGAGAGGGAAAAATCATTTGAACCAAGTTTTCTATGAAAAAAGAATAAATATCTTTGTACAAACAAGGCAATAATTCCCCATCCTCGTATCATAAAAGTAGAAGCATATAAATGTAATTGAAATCCTTGGTGAAGTGACATATGCAGTGCCCTCAAGGACATGAATAACAACAAATGATGATTCTGATGAGTGAAATTTCTATGAAATGAGGAACGATCAACTGTGTTGAGTGTTTGTGACTTGGAGGAATTTATGGTATATCAAATTCAGAGGTCTTCGAATGGTACTGAGAACTACAATGGTCACATAGTAAGACCCACCATAACATGAAACTGTGTTGAAGTTGAATGTTAAGGGGGACAATAGAATAAAAAATAAAAATGGAAATTATTTATGTTTCATCCAAGAATCTTCATATATGGTGTAATGAGAGCCAAGATACTACTACCTTCCTGAAAAATTGGTGTTGATGTCGACAAGATGAAAGCCATGACTGCAAGAAGTGAAGCGATTCTTGAAATCAATTGATCAAAGATGGTATCAGGTACTGACTTGTAGTAAGGTGGTATCACTGGTAGAATTGACAAATTTTAGAATGCAAGAGACTAAAAAATGTACCTTGGTTGGGGTGTGGGTGACTGGTGGTAGAAACCGTGTAACATATTGTCAAGAGGACAATCAAATATTGGGATAAATTTTGCTTAACTGAGAAGGTTGTAAAGAGTTGATGGATAGGTCCAGGCACAAATATATGAGATAAGGGGCTCTTGGGATATTATTGGTTTGGAAAATGAACTTATGGTTTGCAGACATGGACATGAAGGTTAAATTCCACAACCAAGGGAGACATGGGTTTCTTTTCCAGGTAAAAAACACCATCGATTATGATGGAAAAAACCTATGTACTTGTTGGAAATAAAAGGGTACTTTATACAATTACCAAATGAATAAAGAATAATTTTAGTTGATAATACATATATAAATGGGCGCCCTAGTGAAATATGGCTTTGATTGATTATGGCTCAAGTATTGGAAGTTAACTGATGGAGGTTGGGAGCCCCATGGGTGGGTTTCTATTTTAGGTAAATATATGAAGGATGTATTTACATATGGGAAATTTATGTTGGATGAGATGGAGGGATAATGAAAATTGGAGGTTCATTCAATAGAACCAACAAAACATGATTTCTGTAATGAGAAGATCAACAATACAATGAGAAGAAGCATGGAGTTCATTCTCAGGAGTGCGAAAAATATCTGGAATCCCAATACTAGGGGGTAAGAACATCATGAGTGTTGATTTGATGAGGTGGAAATATCTATGAAAAAACTCATGTAGTTGGGAATGCTACCTGTCAACAATACCATAATGCAATAGAGTTCAAGATACTGCGAAGCTGGGTGTTGGTGAACCTAAAGCTATATGTTGGAGGGTGATACTAGTTAATGCAATTAATCATAGAGGGATGGATTACATGCTAGTTTGAAACATATACCTAAAGGGGCCATAGGATGGATATAATTTCATGGGCTATGAGTCTATTGATGAGTCCCTGCACACAATAACCAAATACCTAAAGTGAAAAATATTTTATGATAAAGAACATATTAAATATATTTGATAAAATGATAGTGAGTGAGTGTACTTGCACCTGGGGGTTCAGTGAGGGACCCCTGTGACAACTTTGTAACATGAAAATAAACTATACCAATGTGTAGATGGAAGTGTCAGTATTGGGTCGTCTCGAGAAGTGTGAAAAATAGAGTTCTTAAGATCATGTATGGGTGATTTGATGTTTGGGAGGTGGGCGTATAAATGGGCATGGGGGCCATTATGCCAACTCATTTGTACCTTTGGTGATAGATATTTGGTGTGTTGTTTTCACTCTTTTGAGAGTTGCTGGGAGACCACAGGTGAATGGATTTGAGCATCAAGAGATCTCAGTAAGTGATTGATACCTCTTGCATTTTTTGAATTTTTAGGTTTTTGGGATGAGGATCGTACGAAAGGTCATACAATCATATTTATGTGTGAATGGGTGAAACTACATGGGATATTAGAGTATTCATGTGCAGTTTTGCATAGGAATAACATGTTCTCTCACACTAAAGGCCCATTAGTACCTACTGTACCTAATGCTGCATTGATTAGTTAAATTAGTTGTTATGATTAGATAGAAAGGGGGTGTATCTAATAATTCCATTTTTGGGTTCGATGTAGGTGACATAAGAAAGTTGTTGGAAATACTGAAAGNTTTTTCAAGAATTAGCAATTACTTTGATATTTTATTAATTACCACAATAGATCAATGATGGACTTGTATTTAAAATCAATTATATAAATATAATTAACATGAATTACAAGGTTTTATAAAGGATTGTTAAGGACACCGATCCTTTTTAGAGCACCAACTCTAGGAGACACAGATCCCCTTCTTCAGGGCACCAACCCTAGGAAGAACCAACTCCCTTGTTCTTTAGGGCACTAACCCTAGGAAGCACCAACTCCCTTTTCTTTTAGGGCACCAACCCTAGGAAGCACCAACTCCCTTGTATTTAGGGAACCAACCCTAGGAAGCACCAACTCCCTTGTCTAGTAAAGGATATGAATCCTTCCTTGTTCCTCCCTTCCACCCTCACTGCGTCAATACCATCAGTTCCTATTCTTAGATTCTGCTTCTACTTTAATCTTTTGATCTGGACTACAGAGACACATCTTCTTCATCGTTCCTTCTTTATTATATAGTCTTCCAACTGGTGTGAGTTATGAAACATTGTGTCCCTTTTTTTGGACAATTGCACCTCTTCATTTAAATTAACAATAATAACATTTCTTTTCCTCCATTATTATTCATACATTATCATGAAAGATTTTCAATTTAGTGAGAGGGATTTTCATAAATCAATCACTGATATGGATCGATTTCATTTTTAACTCGACCCCATGCCTCTTTATTTCATTCTCAATTTACATTGATCAGATATAAACTTTTTGATTATCTTTTTAATGCATTTCAAGTATTGGATTACTTAATATAAATCAGGACAAAGTCCAGATCCTATTTGGTTCAACATTCCTTCTTAACTGAGATAAATTTCTTATTTTGTGTGCTAAATTTTGCACATAAACACTTTGGGACCTCTATTCTATATGACTACATGTGATGTCAAGGTGCTAAGAAAAATGAGTGCTTAATCATTTATCAAGATCAATGGTCACGTTTTAATTGCACGTTGAGATCGACAGTTCTTGTTCACTTCGAGATTTCAGCGTTTCAGGACTCCTCCCTTTGTAGTATTTTAATTCTTCCAGAGAAAATTCTGATGGAGTTCTTATCAACACTTCCCTGCTTAATAACCTTCACATGTCTAGGAGCTAGGACCATGGGCTTAAGCACAAAGGAGCTCCCACTCTTTGGGTATTCGACTATTCGTGACTCTGGGACTTCGGGCTACTCGAACTATGAATTAGTTCAATCCATCTGAACGTTTACCTACTGAATAAGTCATAACACGATGATGATATATTTTTTTTGGTTAACATCTCATTCTTACTCTATCCTTCACTACACCTGATCTAACAGTCATTAGAGAACTTGGAGGATCTTAGATGAACAACTTCTCCCTTTGACACTTCAAGTAGTTGCTGGTAGGAGGAACTGGATATCCCCGAAGGACATACTCCCAGAGTGATGTAGCTTGTTGATGTTACTGTTGATGTGGAACTGGCTAAGTGGCTTCCACATGTCACCTAGATTTGTGACTTATGTATACCTAATGTGCCAACTGGACCTTGACACTTGTCACCATCTGATTGCACCACATGTCCTTGTTGATGTAGTCTTGTTGATGTGGATATCATGAAGTGTCATATGTATTTCCCCTTTGTTTCATATATAGGATGGTCTAGTTTTCACCTGAATTATTGATCCAATGACCCTCATTCACTTCGAGACTTCGGGGATCCAACCTTCAGGTGAACTTACATGTTTTAGACCCCTTTTCACCAAAGTGGTCAATTTTGAAGTTAAACACCATTGGACCCACCTATCCTCATCCAACGATCACCATGAATTTCCCAGATCTGATGTCCCTCATTTATTTCGTGAATTCATAGCTCTGGTCTTCGAGTGAAATTATAGGTTTTAGACCCCTTTTCACTGAAGTGGTCAGTGTTAGAGTTGACCATCTTCTTTCCTTTGTTGTGATCTGACAGTTCCAATATTTCATTCTAGATCAACGATTGATGACAATTCATGAATTTGGGGCTTCATCCTTTGGGTAAACTTACTTGATCTTAGCTTCTTTTCCCTAGAGTGGTCAACACTGAAGTTGACCATCTCCTTTCCTTTACAGTGATTTTGACGGTTTCAATGTTTTCACTCCAGATCAACAGTTGACAGTAATTCGTTTAATCCAAGACTCTGAGATATTTGTGGCTTACACTATCCTTCCATGAAACTTGATCAGATGGTAGAGAATTCATCTGAAGTCCCTCTTTGATCTAATGACCGACATAATTTCATGGCTTCAGGAGTTCGTTACTCTGCCTTATATCCAATGTCCTGAAATATACATTATCCTTCCACTTGGCTTTGATAAGTGGTTCTAACTAATTTGATGGTTGCGATTACTTCCAAAATTTGAATGGATGATTAGATTTCCATGATTCTTCACACAAGATTCTTCTATGTAGGCTCTAGCTTCTACATGATCTAAAGGTCCAACATTTTCCGAAGAAGTATATCAATGGACAAGATTCTTCCTTGATTATTTTGGAGTTTTACTGTGGGGATTTCAATCTCAATAACATTTATGCAATGCACTCTCCCTTCCGAGATTCAATTAATGTCCTTCCTTATGAGATTTGGGTTTATAATGGATTCTTATGCACCTTGTTGATGTCAATGACAATATTGTACCACTGTGTCCAACATTCTCCCCCTTTGGCATTTATGGAAACCTTTTCTTTTTGAAATATTTTTCATTCTGCTTCTTATCAATTTCCTCCCCCTTTGACAACAATGACATAGGATATCTTTCTTCACTCCCCCTGTGGAAATGTTCCCCCTGACCATGCACCCCTTTTCTTCTAATATGATTTTTGTGGTTTTAATGAGGTTTGTGAATTACTCCCAATTTTTGTTGAATATTTTCAAAATTACTCATGGGAAAAGGTTTTGTGAATATGTCTGCAATTGTTTCTTTGGTGTCTACATACACTAGTTTAACCACTTTTTGGTTAACCTGATCTCTTAGAAAATGATATTTAATTGGGATGTGTTTGGTTTTAGAATGCATTACTAGATTCTTAGAGATACTTATGGCACTAGTGTTATTGTTGGAGTTACTTCACAAACACCTGGGATTTATTTTTCCTAAGGTTATTCCTTGTTTATTAGTCATAATTAGTCATTATCTAGTATCCTATATTTTAGGGGAGAATATTCCACCTAGAGAATATTCTCTTTCAGTTGGCACTTCAGTTTGACTAGTTGAGTTGATTTTATATGTTGCATTGGTTTTGTCACCATGCAACATTGGGATCATCACCAACTCACTACTCTTTGTTCAGTCAATTAACTGAAGACTAGTTGACTAGTTAACTCAGCTAGGTGGCAGTTCACTCCTGTAACTACCTGAGAGACTAGACTAGGTGGTAGTTTACTCTTGTAATTTCTGGTGTGTATCCATATCAATATAGATGACCACTATGGCTCATTAGTTACTTATATATCCTATAATATTGTAAATTATTCACTCTTTGAGTGTAGAATACGGTTAATGATAATTCTTCCATTCTTTCTATCTTGCTTCTTCTTTCTCAATTTCTCTCTACAAATGTGTGTAGTATTTTATAGATAGATATATTATGTGTAGGTTCAAAACATTTACATGGTATCAGAGCTGATGGACTGCTAAGAAAAAGATACACCAAATCATTTTTTGCAGGTAAAAAAAATTGAATACAACAAAAGGATGGATTATTCGTCGAAACTACTTCTCACGCCTCATAACTATTTAGAATGGAAGACAAAAAAATTTCTTCATCTTAGATGCAGAGGCTTGTACCAAATAACTATGGCAATGGAAGTAGAGCCTGATTCTATCGATGAGAAAAATGACTTTCTCAATAGACAAGATATGGCCATAAGAAGTATCGGCATGTCTGTTTCTCCCGAACTTTTCCATCAAGTATATGAAGAATCACAAGGATTAACTCCAATTGAATTATGGACCAGATTGGAGGTTCTATTTGGGAATAAAGAATATTTTGAATGTTTCATGTAGGAGGTCGAATAGATAGAGATAGAAGAGAATCAATAAGAAGATCAAGACTCTTATTATGAAGAGTCTTCTACAAACATTTTTGCAGAAATTAGTATTCAATTAATTGAAGATGATGTCTACTCCATTTCATATTTGTTTTCTGAAATTCATGTGGAAGATATATGGCATGCATCTCAGGGGTCACATGTAGACACTTTTGCATGCACCATGCATGCATCTCAAGATTCAAAAAGGGAGCCACGCACATCAGACACCATTCTAATATTTTCTGAGAAACATTTGCAAAACAAATATGGATATTTGAATTCCTCTTGGGAAAATATCCAATTTCAAAAAAAACATCGTCTGAAACGGAGTCCGGAAAGTGAATTTATGATCGTTTTAAAATCAACAAAATTTCAGCATTTTTCTGAAAACGGCCGTACGGTTTTCAAAATTTCATCCAAAATTTATTTAAATATTATTCCTTACAAGAAGATAAAGTGGATATGTGTGGAAATATCAATGATGAATATACTTCATCAGATCCATGTAGACATCTACATCTTCAACAAAATCTTCAAAGAGCACAAACTTGAACAGTTGTGAGGTCTTCTTAGAGTGAAGGACATCGTTGCTTAGCAATTTCCTTTTGTTCCTTATCATTTTTTTATTTTATGCATTGTAATTTGAGGGGGGGTTTTGTTCCCATGAGGTTTTCCCTCTTTCCTTGTTTAGTTTAGTGTATCTTTTGTATTTGGGTACCTAACATGGCCTCATAGCCGGGACCCATTCTTTATTTTCACCATAGTGATGTTCAGGGGGGGTGTTGGAGTTACTTCACACACACCTAGGATTCTGGGATTTATTTTCCTAAGGTTATTCCTTTTGTGGTCATAATTAGTCATTATCTAGTCTCTATATTTTAGGGAGAATATTCCATTTGGAGAATATTCTCTTTGATTGACACTTAGGTTTGACTAGTTGAGTTGAGTTTAGATGTTGCATTGGTTTTGTCACCATGCAACATTGGGATATCACCAACTCACTACTCTTTGTTAAATTGAAGGGATTAAGCGAAGACTAGTTGACTAGTTAACTTCCAGCTAGGTGGCAGTTCCTCCCACATGGCGCACGAGATAATTAGTTATTATACAGTCTCCTATATTTTAGGGGAGAATATTCCACCTGGGGAATATTCTCTTTCAGTTGACACTTCAGTTTGACTAGTTGAGTTGAGTTTAGATGTTGCATTGGTTTTGTCACCATGCAACATTGGGATAATCACCAACTCACTACTCTTTGTTCAGTGAGTTAACTGAAGACTAGTTGACTAGTTAACTCAGCTAGGTGGCAGTTCACTCCCATAACTGCCTGAGAGACTAGACTAGGTGGAAGTTTACTCTTGTAACTGATAGTGTGTGTCCAAATCAATCTAGAACACCACTATGGCTCATTAGTTACTTATGTATCCTATATATATTGTAAATTATTCACTCTTTGAGTGTGGAATATGGTTAATGAGAATTCTTCCATTCTTTCTATGTTGCTTCTTCTTTCTCAATTTCTCTTTGCAAATGTGTGTAGTATTTTCTAGCTAGATCTATTTTGTGTAGGTTCAACACATTTACAGTTATCACAATTAATAGTGATGGGATTATCATATCTTATTTTTAAATATTCTAATGTTTTCTTCATCCAAAGAACTTGTGTGCAACGGGATGCAACAACAATGTATTCTTCCTCTGTTGTAGATTGCGATGTTCTTAATTAGCTATGCTACCATACATTTTCCTAGAAAAAATGATCCCCCACTGGTGCTTTTCCTATCATATATACTATCGGCCCAATATGCATCATTGAATGCACTTAGATTGAAGTCTTTATCTTTTGGATACCATAATCCAAGTTCTAAGGTGCCTTTAAGATATCTGAATATTCTCTTTAGTTTTTTTAAGTGAGTTTCTTTAGGTTCATATTGAAATATCCCCACGATTCCTACAGTCGGTATGATGTCAGGTCTTGTTTTTGTCGAGTAGAGAAAACTTTCGACCATTGATCTGTACATCGTGTGGTCCACTTTTTGGTGATTCATCTTCTAGGATTAGTTTACATCCAGTGACCATGAGAGTACTCATAGGTTTACTATCTTCCACTTGGAATTTAATTATCATTTCCTTGATATATTTGGCTTGGGAAACAAATATTTCATTTTTTGTTTGATTTACTTGTAAACCTAAGAAGAAGGACAATTCTCCCAACATAGACATTTCAAATTCTTCTTACATTTTGGTTGCAAAATTTATGCTTAATGTAGTAAGATTACTTCCAAATATGATGCCATATACATATACCACCACAAAAATCATGTTTTGATCCTTAATTTTGATGGATAAGTTGTTTTTAGTAGTCCCTCTCTTATATCCTTGTTTTTGAAGGTACTAATCAAGCCTTGAGAACCATGCTCTTAGGGATTTTTTAAGACTATACATGGCCTTTTTTTTTATCTTTCACACATAGTCATGATTTTCTTTTAACATGAATCCTTCTGGTTTCTCAACATAGACTTCTTCTTCTAGTGTTCCATTAAGGAATGATGATTTGACATCCATTTGATAGATTTTTAAATTTTTGAAGCATGCAAATGCCAGGAACATTATGATGAACTCAAGTCTCTTCAAAATCAATACCTTCCACTTGGGAATATCCTTTTCAAACTAATATGGTTGTGTTCTTTATAATATCCCCATTTTCATTTTTTTTTTCTTGAAGATCCACTTGGTTCCTACCACATTCGTGTCCTTGGGTCTTGGAATTAGTTCCCAAGTTTGGTTCTTCTCTATTTGGTCTAGTTATTCATTCATTTCTTTTATCCAATATTTAATTTTTATAGATTATTTAAATGACTTAGGTTCTATTAGAGATAAAATTGCTTGTTCATAGTCAAAAGTGAGTTTCCTTCTTGTTTCCACTCCTGCATTTTTGTCTCCAATAATCTGACTTTTAGGATGATTCTTTTGAACTCTTTTTGATGGATATTTTGGCAAGGGAATTTATTCATTGTCTTCTACATCATCATATGGTTCATTTTCCTTTTTTTCATTATCATCATCTTCTTGCTGAGATTCTACATCATAATCTTCTTGTTGATATTTTACATCATCATATGCTTGTTGAGTTTTTTATCAATGTCTTGGGATGTGCTCTTTTTTAGATCATCTATCTTTACATTGGCACTTTATAATATGTTTAGTAGTGTAAGATTATAACATCTGTATGATTTCTTATTAGATGAATACCCTAAAAATATTCCTTCATCAGATCTTGGATCAAATTTCCTAAGTTATCTTCATCATTCTTAATCTAACATTTACTTCTGAAATCTCTAAAGTGTTTTACAGATGTTGGCCTCCCAAACCATAGTTCATACGCCGTTTTGTCATGGTTGAGTCTCAACTGAGTTCAATTAAGTATGTGGTTTGTTGTGTAGATTGCATCTCTCCAGAACTTGTCTGGAAGCTTGGCTTCATTTAGCATGGTTTTTGCAGCTTCTTGAACTATTCTATTTTTCCTTTCTACCACTCCATTATGTTGAGGAGTCTTGGGAGTTGAAAATTGTCTTTTGATACCATGATTTTCACAGAATTGAATGAACTCTTTAGAGGTAAATTCTCCTCCATTATTTGATCTCATACATTTAATTTTGAGATATGTTTCATTTTATACAAGGGATTTGTATGTTTTAAACTTCTCAAAGCCTTCTAATTTTTCTTTTATAAAGTATACCCAGGTCAATATTGTGTAATTGTCAACAATCTACATAAAATATTGTTCACCAAAAGTAATTTTAGTTCTGGTAGGTCCACACAGATCTGTGTGAATAAGTTCTAATGTTTTTTTTTGTGGAATTCTCTTTTGTTTTGAACCTAACTCTTGTTTTCTTTCCTATTTGACAATGTTTACAAATAGAATATGAAGGCTTAATCAATTTTGGCAGGTCCCTAATTGCCTCTTTCTCATTGGATTTGATCAAGTTGTCAAAGATTAAATATCCCAACCTTCTATTCCATAGCCAAATTTCATCTACTTGGATTAAACAACATTTTTCTTCTTCATCTATATTAAGGATGTACACATTGCTAGATGTTCTTAGTGCAATTGATATTAGCTTTCTAGTGTCCTTTTTTCTGATCTCACATTTATGAGAATCAAAAGTAAGTATGTGACCCTGATCACATGTCTAACTTACACTTAGGAGATTAGGTTTGATATTTTATACCAGAAGTACATCTTCTTCTTTGTTTTTATTATTTCCTAATCTAGTAGTGCTTTTTGCCAGTATTTTCGCTGACATAGTATCTCCAAAAGTTACTTTTCCTTTTCCTTTATTGTTTAGCTTGAGAAATTTTCTTTGATCTCCAGTCATGTGTTTGGAACATCCACTGTCTATATACCACTGTCTACATTACACTCTATTTGTTTTTTCTTGCATACTTTTTTATTATTGGGAATATTTATCCTTTTATCATATTTTTGCAATCTACATTCACTAGCTTTATGACCATAGTTGCTTCATTTGTAACATTCAACATTGTAGTCTTGTAAGGGAGAGAAGGATTTATAGTTTCTTCTTTTTTCATTATCCTTATTATTTCCATATCTTTGAACATTTCTTGGATTGTACTCTCTATAAGCTTTACAGTGTATTGCTTTATGTCCAAATTTTTTGCAGGAATAACAGTAACCAAGGAAGATATATTGATTTATGTTGGAGGGATTCCTTTTGATCATTCGATTCTTTTAATTATCTTTTTCATTAGTAGAAGGTGCATATTTCGGTTTATTTGGGATAGTTTCAAATGGTATTGTTCTTGTTTTCTTTTCTTTTCTATTTATGGGTTTCTTTAGAACATATGCATAGATGATTTTGACATTTTCTTGTTCTGTAGAGGGATCGTATCCTCGTCATGTCTTATAATTTGATGATATCTGACTGCTAAGAATGTTATTCAATATTTTTGAGCTATTTTCAAATTTAGACTTAATATATTCTTTTTCTAGTTTCCCTTTTAGTTGAACTATTTCATCCTCCAATATCTTACACATTTGTTGTTTTTCTCTGAGTTCTTTATTCAATATTTATTCTTTTCTTTTGGTTTTGTTGAGTTGAGTTTTTAACTTAGTAATCAATTGTTCCGACTCAGTGATGGTTTTTGGAAAATTCTTTCTCTCTTGATTTAGTAGCTTCTTCAATCTCTAGAAGCTCTTCCCTTAGTAGCCTGTTTTGTTTTTTAGTTTTTCTTAGTTCTTCAATTACACAAAGGAATTATTATTCAAATTTCACTTCTTCTTCATCTTCATTTTTTATTCCCATAAGTAGAAGCTTTGTCTCCTCTTCTTCATTTTATTATAATGAGCTACTGTCTTCTTGGGTAAATAATGTTTTCTTTTTCTTGTAGAACTTGTTTTTATCATTAGTTTTTATTTTCTTTTGATTTTTGAAGGTTCTTTCATCATCACTTTCCTCCTTCTTAGGATAGGGAAATTTATTGGCAAAGTGTCCAATTTTTCCATAGTTGAAAAATATTAGAGGAATCTTTGCTTTATATTTCCCAGTCCCTTTCTTGAGTTTCTTTATGAAGTTGGCAATTTCTTCATCAGATATATCTGATAACTCATCATTGGTCTTTTGATCCTGAATCGTCTTTGTTTTAGATGCTTTAAAGGTTGTTTCTCTTTTTGATGGTTTTTCGTTCCCTATTCTCATCTCATATGCTGTAAAAATTCCATGAAGCTAATCTACTATGAGTTTTCCAAGTTCTGGCCTATCTTCAATTGTATAAATATTGACATCATATCTCATAGGTAATGACCTTAATATCTTTTGTACAATAGGTTTATCGGTAAGTTCTTCTCCTACTTCTCTGATTGAATTAACTACATCATATACCCTATGAAAGTATTCAACAATGTTCTCTTATTCTTTCATTTTCAAATTTTCAAACTGAGTTTTATAGGTTTTTAGTTTGGCTTCTTTGAATTTTCTATCTGCTTCATATACAACTTCCAATTTGTCCTAGATTTCCTTAGCTAACTTACAATGCATAACCTTCACAAATATAGAATTTGTCAATCCTCCTAGAATGGCAATAAATTCTCTTGAGTTGTCATTGCAGCTTTTATTTCCTGTAGTATCTATGGTTGGATTGGATGGTGTAGTGTAACCATCTACAATAGATTGTCAGACATCAAAACCAAGAGCCAACATGAAGCTTTTAATTCTTATTTTTAAGAGATAATAGCCACCTCCATTGAACAATAATGCTTTGTTGGAAGACATTCCCTCTTGTTGATCCATTTCTTTCAGGATCTACCTTCCAGTTATTAGACTATGCTATAGGAACTCGCTCTGATACCAATTGTTTGAAATACTAAGAGGGGGGGTGAATCAGTATTACCCTTTTTCAACAATTAGCAATTATTTTGATATTTTATTAATTACCATAATACATCAACAACGGACTTGTATTTAAAATCAATTATATAAATATAATTAACAGGAATTACAAGTTTTATAAATAATAGTGAAGGACATCATTCCTTTTTAGAGAAACAAATCTAGGAGACACAAATCCCTTTCTTCACAGAACTAACCCTAGGAAGCACCGACTCCCCTGTTCTTTAGGGAACCAACCCTAGGAAGCACCAAACCCCTTGATTTTTAGGGCACCAACCCTAGGAAGCACCAAATCCCTTGTCTTTAGGTCACCAACCCTAGGAAGAACTAACTCCCTTATCTAGTAAAGGATATGAATCCTTCCTTGCTCCTCCCTTCCACCCTCATTGCATCAATATCATCAGTTCCTCTTCTTGGAGTCTCATTATGTTTTGATATTATGATATGGACTACAAAGACACATCTTATTCATCATTCCTTCTTGCTTATACAATCTTTCAACTGGTGTGATATATGAAGCATTGCGTCACTTTGTTTGGACCACTGCACCTCTTCATTTAAATTAACAATAATAACGTTTGTTTTCCTCTATTATTATTCATACGTTATCGTGAACTATTTTCAATTTAGTGAGAGGGATTTTCATAAATCGATCACTAATATGGATCGATTTCATTTTTAACTTGACCCCATGCCTCTTTATTTCATTCTCAATTTACGTTGATCAGATCTAAGATTTTTTATTATCTTTTTAATGCATTGCAAGTATTGGATTACTTAAGATAAATTAGGACAAAGTCCATATCCTATTTGGTTCAACATTCCTTCTTGATCGAGATAAATTTCTTATTATGTGTGTTAAATTTTGCACAGAAACACTTCGGGACCTCTATTCCATATGACCATAGGAGGTGACCAGGCACTAAGCCAAAGAAATGCTTAATCACTTATAAAGATCAACAGTCACATCTTAATTGCATGTTGAGATGGACAATTCTTGTTCACTTCGGGATTTCGGTGTTTTAGGACTCCTCCCTTTGTAGTATTTTAATTCTTCCGAAGAAATTTTTTCCAGATTTCTTATCAATACTTCCTTGCTTAATAACCTTCACATGTCCAATAGCTAGTACTGTCGGCTTAGGGACAAAGGAACTCCTTCTCTTTGGATATTCGACTATTCATGACTCCAGGACTTTCGGATACTTGAACTGTGAAGTAGTTCAATCCCTCCAAAGGTTTACCTACCGAATAAGCCATAACATGATGATGACCACTATCTATCGGTTAACATCTCATGCTTACTCCATCCTTCCACTACGCTTGATATAATGGTCATGAGAGAACCTGGAGGATATTAGATTAATGACCAACACTAGTTCACGACTTCTCCCTTATACACTTTCGGTAATTTTTGGTAGGAGGAACTGGATATCCCCAAAGGACATACTCCCAGAGTGACATAGCTTACTGGCATCACTGTTGATGTGGCACTGGCTAAGTGCCTGCCACATGTCACCTAGATTCATGACTTACATATACCTAAAGTGCCAACTGGACCTTGACACTTGTCACCATATGATTGCGCCATGTGTCCTTTATGACATGGTATTTTTGATGTGGATCTCCTGAAGTGTCATATGTATTTCCCCTTTGGATCATATATCAGTCGATCTAGTTCTCACTTGAATTCTTGATCCAACGATCCTCATTCACTTCGAGACTTCAGAGATCTGGTATTCGGGTGAACTTACTTTTAGATACCTTTTCATGGAAGTGGTCAGCACCAAATTTGACCACCATCAGACCCAGCTATCCTCATCCAATAGTCACCTTGCATTTCCTAGATCTCATGGCCCTCATTTATTTAAAGAATTCGGGGCTCCGACCTTCGGGTGAGCTTACATGTTTTAAACCCCTTTTCGTCGAAGTGGTCAACACCAGAGTTGACCATATCCTTTCCTTTGTTGTGATCCAACGATTCCAATATTTCACTCCAGATCAATGGTTGACGACAATTCATGACTTCAGGGGTTCAACATTCGGGTAAAATTACCCGTTCTTGGATTCTTTTCTCTAGAGTGGTCAGCGACGGATTTGACTGTCTCCTTTCCTTACTGTGATCTGATGATTCCAATGTTTTCACTCTAGATCAATGCTTGATGGTATTTTTTTTAATCTGAGACTCTGGTATATTTGTGTCTTACACTGGCCTTCCACGAAACTCGATTAGATGGTCGAGAATTCATCTGAAGTCCCTCCTTGATCTAACAGCTGGTGAAATTTCGTGACTTTGTGACTTCATTCCTCTTTCTTATCTTAAATGTCCCGAAACTTACACAATCCTTCAACTTGTCTTTGATCATTGGTTCTAACTGATATGATGGTTGCGATTACTTATGAAAATTGAATGGACAATTATATTTCCATGATTCTTCACACGGGTTTCTTCTGTGTAGGCCCTGGCTTCTGCATGATCCGATGGTCCAAGATTTTCCCGAGAAGTATATCAATGAATAAGATTCTTCCTTGATTCTTTTGGAGTTTTATTGTGGGTATTTCAATCCCAATAGTGTTTTTGCAATGCACTCTCCCTTATGAGCTTCGAATAATGTCCTTCCTTTTGAGCTTTGGGTTTATATTGGATTCTTCTACACCCTTTTGACATCAATGAAAATATCATACCATTGTGTCCAACAATATTGTTGACAATCTAGGATGTCTTATTCAAGTAGGTAAGGGAGAACGTCTGATGGCAGGTCCTAATTAGACCAACTCTCATTTAGAATAGTGTTTCCAACTAGATTTTGGGCTAGTTAGCAATCTATCTAATTTACTATATGAATATGAATATGAGAACCAAAGGTTATTAGATGAATTAAAACTCTAAAGAACTAATTCTAAATTAAAATTATTATCTACAGTCCTAAGATGCACTTCTACTCTACTTTATTCCATCCTATCTTGAAAAAGAGAAAACTAAAAGATAAGTATAGTTAAATATTTGTACCACTTGAACATAAATAATTCATAAGGAAAAGAAATATGAACATTTAACAATATAACAAGTTATAAACAACTAATTGATTCACCAACTCATCATATTGTAGATGCACTTAGAATGAAAATCATGGTAATTGTTAACATGTGAAAATTAGTCTAGAAGTAATTTATAAAACCAACATTCACATATCATAGAAAATAATATGCATAAACAGAAAAATATCATTCATACACATCAACACCAATATCTCCACAATGCCTTGAGGTTCAAAATAAACATACAGTAATAGTTTTGTTCAACTACAATATGAAAACCAAAATCCCTTTTTCATGGGAAGTCCTCCTCTTTTATAATTTTGGAGCGATTTTTTACATTCTTCTGGCTCAATCATGAGAATAGGGTAGTTTTAAAAAATGACTCTTCATATTCCTAGTCAAAATAAAGTTACAAAATAGAGGGGGTGAGACATCTAGACTAGTTAAAAAAAAAAAATTCATTATGAGCTATTTTCCCCCTACATATCGTCTTGATATTCTTCCCAAAGTGAATAATATTTCATTACATCCTCCAGTTTTCCTGATTGCATTTTGTCCATGATTAATTCCCCATCACAAAATTTCGAGGAAACTTCTTTCTTTAACTTTTGTGTTGTGTATTTCACAAAGTGTGGGTCATGTTGATGAGCCTGACATGCTTCAACATGTGTTCTTCTAGAGATTATTTTTTCACTTGAGTTAAATTTTCAATGTTTACTTTGTTAACTTCCCCGTGTTCCTCCACCTCAGTTATTCTTATTGTAGTAGGCATTTCTTCATCGATGGGGGCCATCAATTTCATTATAAAATTTTCCATGAGACCATCTGAGTTACTCCACAACTTGTTGTGGGTATTATTTTCTTCTTCTTGGATGACTTGAACGTCGTTCAATAAAGGTTTTCAAGTATCAAAGAAAAAATGATACTTGAGATTTTCCATATTAGCATACAGGCGCAGTGTAGTTAGGGGGGCTTCATACATTTCTTTCCAATTAATAATTTTATTTAAGGAATCATTTTCCTCCCTATGTTGTCCTTGAATTTCAACCATTATGTCTTGCATCCCTAGTTAATCATCTAGATCAGTCTGCATATCACTGAGAAAACATAGGAACTCTTTCTCCTCAAATTTTAGTTTCTCATTTAACTCCAACTCCCGAGCCTTGACAGTTTCTACAACGAGAGTTGATTCCCTGCTCTCATCCATAGATTTTTCAAGTTTTTTTTTCTTGTCTTAACCCTAGGGTATGAAAATTGTGTTGCTCCAGGAATCTCTTAGGTTTTGTTAATTTTATCTGCAACTTGGTAGTTTCTTCAATGTGTCACCTTTTGAGTTGTTTTATCTCATCACCTAGTTTCAACTTTATACGTTCTAATTCTCTGGTATGGGTGTATCATTGGAGATGAACCCTTATCTCAAATTCTGCATTCATCTCATCCTTTTTCATTTGCAATTATTTATTCAAATTTTATTTGTTGAGGGTTTCATCCACCCTTGTGGCTTCTTCTGATTTTGAAGTGAGCACGTCCTTCACATTCTTAAATTCTACCTCCATTTTTGTGATTTTGTTTCAGGATGTTCCTAAGGAGTTGGTTACCTCTAGAACATATGAGGCATTAAATATTGCAAAGGCATGGAGGGAAGAAGTTTCTTGAAAACCATTATCTTATGGTTCAGGCCCAAATTTCCATTCCATAATTCTCCCTGTAGATGTTCTGGACTTGGTGGATTCTCCCTTTTTCCTTTTGTTTGATCTCTCCTCATTTCTCTATGTTATATCATCATAGTGGTAATCTCTAATGGCCACTACAGTTCCTTCAAAATTAATAATTTGTGAAGGGGAGTCAGAATCACCTGAGATGGCATTAAGGGGAGTGTATTCCATGGGTGAAATGTTCACCATGCCAAGATTAGGAGTTGATGGAATTCCTGGGGTATTTCTCAATTCCTGTGATTTTTTTTGTTTTAATAACTCTTTTTTTATTTTTTTCTCGGTCTCTGCAACGAATCATTTGGCCTCTATATCATCAACCAGTCTTCTATATTTTTCTTCATCAACCAATGCTTTAGACTCTTATTTATATTTCTTCTATTGAAGAGCTTCCTACTCAGCTTTGACATCATTTTCCCTTTTTATCCTTTATTACTCAACCTATTTTCTTTGGTACTCTTCCTTAGCTCATAGTCTCTTTTTCTCTAACTCTTCTACCCTTTTTATATTTTCTTGTTTTTTGGTGTTCACTTTATCCTTCTCTTCTTGCAACAGTGTTTGAAATTGGTCCAGTGTAATATTTTTAATTTCTTCTTGCTCATATTTTATCTCTTGTTTGGAAACATCATTAGGTAGTTTTTGTAAAACTTAATCATAGAAAAAAACTCCTTTGAGCATGTCTTCCTCAAAATCAACCACATGTATGTTAGAATGGGTTAGACCTATATATCTAACATGGCCAACTACGAGTTCATGTGGGTCATGACCTTTTGGCTCTCCAAGGCATAGGAATACATCTTGTAGGTCTTCTTCTTCTTTTCTAGAATGGGGGCCATTAGAAAGGGTGTAATTTCCTATGTGGATAGGAAACAAAGGCCATAGTTTTTTGTTATTTCTCATGAGAAGAGAGGTGACCACTGTTCTCATGATTTGATAATCAATTTCTCTCATTAAGAGACAGTCTGGGAAAAGGTAAGGTAAAATATGTGGGGCTTCAGTGGAACCATACACCTTGATGTATGAGTAGTATTTTCCTAGATACCAGTCTGCTACCCCTTTCATTCCAGGCTTGGCTTCAATAGATATTATGTGCCTTGGGAATTCATAAATTATGGTATAAAGAGGGGCATCGAAGTAGTTATAGATATCATAAAAATACCTTTTGTAATTAATGTTCCATAATTCTAAGCAATACATGTGTACAAGGGGTTGGTCCTAGTCTCAATTCCACCTGAGATCAATAAATTGCACAAAAGAACAAATGGAATCAATAAGGTAGGATGACATATGAAAGCAGGGCTTTCTCATACTTGGAATATTTTTCATGTGGAGACATATGTTGAAAGCCAAGATATTTTCCCAATTAAACACCTATATCGTTTTAACAATGGTATGGGCCAAGGGAATACAATCAGTCTAAAAATGCGTGATTTTTTCTTCATCATATAACCTATTTAGCATAGTGACCAAAATTTTGCATGGTGCTTTGAATTCATGTGTGGGGACTAGATTTTGTCCCTGCTTGAGAGTCTTATCCTCATCTATTCACTAGTTTTTTATTAATTTAGTTGGGCCTTTATTTCTTTGAGAGAAAACTTTTAAGAATGGCTCATTGAGAGAACATGTAGGTGTGGGTAGGTGGTACCTCACACCGATATCCTCTGGCCTCAAATACGATACTCACCTTCTATGCTTTCTTATGATGGCTGTAGCGTTTGGGTTGAACTTCTTAAAGAACCACTGGGAAACTTCATTTTAGGGAAATAGGGCCAGCCAAGCAACCCCTTGGTGAATGTCACTATTCTGTATGTTATGGTATATTTCCAAGTTTTTGTCCTCTGGAGAAAAATATCCAGTGTTTAAAATCCTATAAATATTGTTGTATACGAACCTTTGGTCTTCACCAGTGTGATGGGTAGTGTCTTTTACCAAAACCTCTACCTGGCAAGAAGAAGTTTCAGGCATAGAGGTTGATGGAAAGTATATAGATCGGTTGGATCTCCTAGTATTCTGACTTACCATGGTGTTGGCCCTTCGTTATGAAAGTAAGTGAAGGTCAAGGAAGAAAAGGAAAAATGAAAACTGCGCAGAAGATACAGTGAATGTTATTGGTTCGAAGTGAGCAAAAGAGAAGAAAGGATGGAGTGAAGTAAAAGGAAGCAAGTCGATGAACAAGGAAATTGAGGATGACAAATCAACAAGGAAGGAGGATTGCGGACAACACAACAAGCGGAAAAATCTACCATTGGATGCTTTGGAGCACCGCATGAGAAGGAAGGAAAGACAGGCTGGCAAAGCCCTGAAAACGTGGGTCAAGTTGACCTAGGGTTTTAGACACCTAGGGTTTTGGTATCTAGGGTTTTGACACCTAGGTTTCGGCCTAAGGATGTCAGTGAGTGATTGTAATGTATAAATATAGGTCAAGAGGACTTGGGATGGGTTGTTGTCATTGTTGTTACTATTGTTGGTCTTTTGATTGTTTTTGTGTGATCGAGTGAGTAACATTGTGTGAGAGAGAAGTGTTGAGTATGAGAGCCTTCTGTATCGTAAGATATTCAGCTGGGTGAGAAGATCAACCCTACAGCTGGGTGCATAGGGAGGGGAGAGATAGAGAGGAGAAGAAAGAAGATCTACTAGCTGAGAGCGCAAATAAGAATTGTATGCTTCACCTTAATATATTATCAAGCACAGTTCTATGGACATATCTCTAGAGAGAGGGTGAACCATGTATATCTTGTCTTGTGTGTGTGATTGATGCTATGTTCTTTTGCCTTTGATATACTGTTATTGCATTATTGTGGTAGATCTAATAGATGTGTGGAATATATCTAATATGATAAGTGATATATGCATGTTGTATTGTTCTAGTATTAGATCCACTTGATATTCCCCTTGGTTGTAGACATCCTTTTCCTGCAACCCCCCCCATAGCTACATCGGGTGAGACTGCATCTTCCTCATAGGTGTTGTTGAAAGGGCCAGTAGCTAGGGTTTGTTGGTGTGCTTGTTAAGGTCCTAACCCGCACATAGGTAGATTAATGTATTCGGATGTAATAAAGGTCAATATTAATAAGACCTTTCAATAAAAT
>SNQJ01S0057486.1:147702-159695 GCA_010110895.2 Picea sitchensis | reverse complement strand
AATGGTTTTATAGCAGGCCCATCCTCTAACGTGGCAGGAATCTATTGCACCAAACTCCCACCACTTACCGCAAACCATCTTACCACTTAACATTTACCACTTTTCTGATATACCCTCGTCGTCCTGTGACATCATTTTCCACTATATTCTCCTAAGGGTCCTGTCTCATAATTTTTTCATTCCTTTTCCCCTGCTCACCCGTCACAAGTCCCTTCACCATTGTTGATATTCAATCAAACACCCTCCATGTCACCTGATCATACTCGTCACTCGTTGTTTCCTACCATCTCACACTCCAAAGGACCCGTTGGCCATTTATTACAGGTTAAGTTATCTGTTATCCTGCTGATCTATCCCCCCATGCCCAATGGGTATCCATTTGCTCAAAACTAACTTTTTTCCCCTCATTCGCCCATTTTTCACCTTATCCCCGCACCATAAAAATTTTCCTTGTCTTCTCTTCGTTCTCAGCCAACAGTCCAAAACCACAGCCTTTCCCACTAACGTTTGTGTTTAAATTGCAGGTACTGTTCGCAGCAATGGTGCCAAAATCCAAGAAAGTAGAAGCTGAGGATAATCCTTTCCTCCCACCTTCTGTAGACCTTGACATGATCCCCTTGGCCAAAAAATATCATCTAATCTCAGATACAAGGTGCAAATTTGACTTCACGGATTTTCAATCATGGCTCAGAGACATTTTTTTAGATCAGAGCGACGAAATTGGCTCTGGAAGTCCAATCTTCCTCTATACCTTTTTCCCCAGATCCATCATTTCCCTGAATTTTCCCTCAAATGTTAGGCTCATTACCTCCATGACCAGAGAACCATAGTCTCTTCATCAGGGGAAACTTTGTTCATTATCACACCAGAGGCCATTGACCAGATGATGTAGATACCCATAACTAAATCCGCCTCCCCTTTTAATATTGAAATCATAATAGAATTATACCAGAAACTATATTTCCCTCAGAGAGCCTAGATTTTTTATTTTTTTCTCCCACAGAATGCTCATCTCCCCAAGTCAAATCCCCCATATCCCTCCTCCATGTTCTCAGAAAAGGGAAATCAAATCATTTCATCGCTCTGCTCTCTGCTTGGTTATTTTTCAGACGAATGGGTGGATGAACCTATATTAGGTTTTATGTCCATTTTCTCTACAAAGGAAAGGCCCACCATTCAGTTCGACTATAGTACTTTCCTGGCAAAGAGTATTCACGAGAAAATTTCAAAGTTTTCCATAGAGGGCATGTTCTGGTATTCCTCCATACTAGCTAACATGTTCATTTTCTTTCAAGCGGACAGGTTCTTTTTCTTGATGCAGAAAATGGACAAGAACGGGAAGCTGCAGGAAGTAACATCTTGGACTTCATTGCTCAGACAAAATTCCACAAAGTTCAGTTTCAAACAGTTCATCGAGCAGTTCTACCACCTAGTGCTGAGCGTGCTTAGTGGTATAATATAACCACGAATAAACAAGGAGATTCAGAGTATCTTACACCTCTCAGACCTTGCGAAAACTGGAGATTGGTATCTTTACCAAAATCACACTGAGATCAGAGTATATGGATGCGAGTTAGCTCCATACAAACTTCCCAAGTATTTACCAGTGAGGATATTTTCCCTAGAGTACATAAGACAAATGATAAATTCAGACGACATACACTTCGTGTCTCTGAAGAAGAAACAACAACTCAAAATTAAAGGGAAAATATGTTCTTTTATCTGCAATAGCCGAGGTGTCGGGGAAGAGGCAAAAATATTTTTGAAGTAAATGAAGTTCGAAGTTGGTTTCCTATGGAACTACGATCCATGCGGGATAATTTTAGAGATGAGGGTTAAGAATAAAAATGTTCCATATGTTCATATATCCAAGCTCGAGATAGAAAGGTTCGCAAATCAAACAGAGTGGGAGACGAACACTCTGGAATAAATAGAACAACAAGATCCTTCAATTACTATCTCACAAACAACCACACCACAGGCTCTAAAGGAGAAAAGACCCAGGAAGGATACTTCACCTTCTGTCACTAAAGTCTCGGCTAAATTTTTCCAATTGCATACCAAAAGGCCTAAATCAAGTCATGAAACTGACACGGCTGGAGAAAGGGGATCCCAATCCACTATGACTATGAAATGTGATTAGTCACCTCTTGTCACAAGGAACAAGTAGATCATGTTTGCAATTTCATCCAAGAAACCGACGGATACTTCACTAGCCGATCAACCGAGTAAAGGAGGACCAAAGTTGAGTATTTTCGAAAAATATGACCTAATCAAGAAGAGGAATCAGACGCTGACCAGTAGTACTTATGCTCAGTTTTGGAAATACATCCACAGCACAGCACAAACTGTTGTCTGCGTTTGATATAGAGAAGGGTAGAATGCACATGGCTTTTCTACAGGCACAGGTGCCCAATGCAAAGACAATTACTGATTACAAAAGGGCAACATTTGAGTTACACACCAGAGATGTGCACCCTACTGATATCTGCATAGGCAAACTAGAGAAATGATTTTCTCCACTTTGGCATGTGATTCTACTTCAACTACTAAAATACAAGTCTCTTTGAGCAATGTACAGACACAGTTAAAGTTAGAAAATATATCATCCTTTGCAAAGGATAACATAATTAAAAGGTTGGAAGAATTAGTCCTCAAGATCAAGTATGACCCCTCGAATTTGAAAGCGGTCAAGGAGATGCTTAAAATGAAAAATGTTTATATAACGTCTCTGAGGAAACAACTGAAACTTCCACCCATGGAATATGGATAGACAAAGGAGATAGCTGAGACAGAAGGTGAGAAGGACGAGATGCTCAAGTTGATCATGGAGCAGAACACATAGTTGAAAAATATGGAAGCATAACTAGAAAGGTTAGTGAAGGAGAACGAACAATCAATGCCTATCGAGGTCCATTGAGCACAGTTCCACTCATAGGAGTAAGCACAACATAAACAACAAAAATTCCCTCAAAAACTCCACTGACAGCTCTGGAAAAGACAGTGGAACTAGAAAAATCCATGGAGGAGATGAACTTGCAAGAGACATAAATTAGAAAACTTAGAAAGGAGGTTGAGAACCTTCAGGAACTTAAGTCTTCTTACCAAACCAGTTACTCCATGGAGAAACAAACATCATACAAACTCAAACAAGAATTGCAGCAGCTTCAAAAGCAAACAGTGGCAGGCAAGACACTTGCTGAGGCCAAGGAAAATATCTGGATGGATATCTCGAAATCCATAAATGAAATATGGCCTATGGTGCAAATCATGTTTGAGAAAAATGAACTAGTACAAAGGAGTAGGCAAGACATTGAGAAAATAAGAGCAGATATGGGAGAAATGCCCACAAAAGCCACTGAGATCATTAAATTTTTGAATTCCAAAACCAAGGAAGAGTTAGAGGATTTGAGGATTGAAAACAGGATGGAAACCATCCTCGAAGTCAAGAGGGTTCTGACCAAAAGAGGACTAATGTTGTAGTTGGAAGAGAAGGTCCAGACTATGGATGTAGGAGTGCAAAGATTTTTCAGCAAAATTGAAGCTCTGCAGAAGAAAGAACTCTCTGGCTTAAGGGTCCTAAATGACAAGTTAATGACCCTTCCTGATTATAAATGGAAGTTGGCCACAATGGCCAAAGATAGTTCTAAATTTTTGGGAATATAGGGCAGCATAATGGGCAAGGAATTCTTAGAAACCTTACAGCCAGACATCAACATACATCAGAAAATATGGTATATTTTCATCTTCAAACCAACTTTTGCCAAGTATACATAAATGGATGAAATATACAGAAGATTACTCAAAGTCAACATTCCCAGTCAGCTATGATGGGAAGAGCTATGCAATCTAATCAAGTAAGAGATGAGGTGTCCAGGTCTAGTCAGCAATTCGATCAGACGTAGTCATGCAGATGACTCACCAACGGTTTTCCCATAAATCTACATGAATATTTCAATACATCATCGACAGTTCCTGAATTTTTGTATCTTGTTGAGTTAGTTAGTTAAATTTAGGATCTACCATGTCATGATATTTAATGACAGGATTGTATGTAATTTTGATTATAAATACTTCAAACTTTGAAGTATGTGGGGTTGATCTTTATGCCCTATAATCCATAAAGACTGTAATTGTTTATCAAGAGATCTTCCAGTAATACAAAGGGACGTTTCACAAGATTCTCGCGTGTTATTCATTGGTGATGTTTATTTCTCTGTGTTGAATGTTTTTCTTGCTAAGTCATCATATTGTTTTTCTAATCTGATCTTTTAAAAGTAGCGTATGTTGCAGGATTTATCTTTGTATACCCTATCTCTGACTTTAAAGATCTAAATGTTTGTCTTCTGATTTTATAGTGAAGAAATTCTTAAATGATTCTTTACTGTAATTGATTTTCTTATCTTTTCTGCTATCCATCATTTTACTACCAAAGAATCTAGTGAATGCATTAACTTGCCCTGTTAAATCATATTTTTATTCCTTTCCATATTTCTATCCTTATAATACAGACCCCATATCCCAATGGATGCGTAAACCCTATTTCAGCCAACTTTACAAAAAGAAAAAACAAACTGTTCAATTTTATTCTGCTTAACTAGCCTAATATCTCAAAGTTAAAACATATCTAAATCTTACAGAGATATCCCTCTCTGAAACTGGTAGGGATAGATTCTAGTTTCGAAGTGGTTGGATAAAGTTACCTCTCGAAAATTTCTTCTACCTTGACAACCTCTGGGAATTTACAGAGAGATAACATCGTGGCGACTATACTGGGAAACTAAGTAAACTTTAAATCCCATGATTTCTTTTCCTTAGAAGAAAACTTTATTTCTGAACTAATCGTAAATCTAAGAAAGAGATAATGTTCAGAGGTTGTTAAAAGTTTGTACATAGAAATTTTGGATTCATGAAATAAAAATATATAAAAAATTAAAAATCTGGCTCCTAAAAGAGCTTATACTCAATATCACCCAGATCCAGAACCTGCAGTAGCAATTGATAATCTAGAGTAGTTACTCAGAAATAAGACCATCTTAGAAGGTTCATGGAGTCATAGTCCCCTTCACAGGTGCCTTTCTCTTCCAGAGAAACTTGTTACCCTCCAGGATCTCGAGTTTGACACCACTGTTGAACAAAGATTGTTTATAACAAACTCTGATAGCTTTATGACTGAAACCTAATTAGATCAAACCATCCTATAATCTCGGACCCCTAAAATACTATCTCCCAGGGCTAACCCTGATCAAATATTCCTTGAGGAGTTTGACAAGACAAAAATTTTGGTAGAAAATCGCGATCAAGCTTTACACCAAACCCACTTCCAACAATCGATCGAATTTTTTTCCATAACTGTTGCTGCAGCTTCTGTAAAATCTCAACCCGCTCACTCTGTGTTGGTTAGTCCTTCATCCTTCGCATCTCCTGTCACTTCCCCACCCATCATCCAGGTTGTTGTCTCTCCTCCTCCACCTATCATGGAAGCCATATATGCTCCTTTGGTGTTGTCCACACCGTTACACGCTATGCCCCAGGACTATCAAACAAGACTTCCACAGTTTGATGTTACTGGGCCTTTGAACACACAACAACATGTTGATAAAATGAATGACTATTTTGACTTGTAGGAAGTGGATGAAGCTAATGTTTAGATGAGACTATTTGCGTAGAGTCTAACTGGGGACGTTAAGAAATGGTACAAAGGATTACGTGTCGCTTCTGTGGTCAACCTTACCACGTTTCAAAAAATAATTCTAGACAGATGGGAGGTAAAGAAGAATCCTCTTTGGATCTTTTCAGAATACGAAAGCATTAGAAGGAACTAAGGAGAGATAGTACAGGACTACTGCACTCACTTCAACAATCTGTGCAATGCGATTCCAGCCGATATCAAACCCCCACAAGGTTTTGCATTGACAAAATTCCCTGACAGTTTTGACGCTGATATGTCATATCAATTAAGGGAAAGAAACTCTACCACTCTGGAGGACATGCAAAAAAGTGTAGTAAGTGTAGAGGCCAACCTGTTAGCCAGAAGGGCATGGAAGAGGAAGGAAAGGAGAGTCATGATTAAAGAGGAACCTACCACATCCTCTTCTAATGACAAACTGGATTCCTTAGCTAGAGCAATGGAAAGGATGATGGAGAGACTTACTGTAGCCGAAATAAATCCTCCTAGAGATAACCAAGTTTCTCCACAAATTCAGAATCCTAACTTTAGAAGAAATCCTCCTCAAATCAGGCAGAGAGATCCTAGGTATCAAAGGGAAAAGAGGGTTCCTGATCAACCAATCAGACCACCCCTACTAGAAAATTATTTTGATGAAGGTGAGGAGACAATTGAATAATTATATGACACGCATATAAACCTCATGGGTGTTCATGACGAAAAATCCATCTTCCTCACTCAGGAAGAGAAAGAAATTTTCCTTTTTTCTCAAACAGAGTTAAACGAGGAAGCTGAGGAAACAAAACAACAGGCATTTGAAGATGCCATTATGGAGGTACATAGGCAGTACAATCCGAGGAGAAAAAAAACAAATGAAAATCCCCCAAATAAGGTAACCGAAACAAAGAAAACAGTCGAAACCAATAAGACCTTGGGACCTTCTACCAAGAAAATCCCTGAGAAAGGCAATGTTGAAACTCTCGTAAAAAGAAACCCTACCATTCTACAAACATCAACCTAGACTGAGGTTTCATCAATTAGTCAACCAAGTACTTCTGCCTAGAAAAATATGGTAGACAGATTAGAATTGCTACGCCTAAACAGATCACCCACTACTTTCAGCCTTGAAGGGGAATTATCTAAATTGAAGATTCCCATTCCCCTTTCCGAGCTAATGAGTAAGAACGCTTACCGATCGCAGGTGATCAAAGTGTTGAGAATCGATCTAGGGATAGGCATGAAGGCCTTGATTGTTGGATCAACAAATCATTCAGACATAGTAAATCTTACCGATGATCAACTTGAAATTGTGTTTGGCCCTAAAGTTGATGGTCATATCGACACTGGTGTTGTCTCTCCTTTTTACATCAACCTTAATATACACGACCTAATTATGCACAATGTTATGTTAGATTCGGGAGCTTCTCACAACTTGATGCCTAAAGCAGTGATGGAAAAGTTGTGACTCGAGGTCACCAGACCCTACAAAGATTTTCACTCTTTTGACTCCAACAAATTTAGATGTATTAGGTTGATCAAAGACTTATGTATCACCCTAGTCCAGATTCCAACAAAAAGCATGGTTATGGATGTTGTGGTCATGGACATTCCCCCCAAATATGGTATGTTGTTGTCCAGATCTTGGGGGGGCAAGTTGAAAGGCACTTTGCAGTTGGATATGTCATATGCCACTATCCCAGTATTCAAACAACAGAGAAGACTATACAGAGAGACACTGATGAAATATATGGTCAACAACCAAGAAATATCACATAACTACCCTCTATACTCTGCACTCTCTGATCTATATTCCTTCATCCTGTATAACGATGGTGATATGGAAGAAAGAGACGCTCAGCTGGAAGAATATACACTTGATCCGAAAGAAGGCCAGAGAATCACTGAGGCAAAAGGAAGGGAAATTGTAATAAGTGAAGAACTTCCAGTACAGTTCTGGAGCATGGAATTCGATGGGGTTGTGAGAAAAGAGGGAGCTATAGTAGGAGCTTGGTTGCACAATAACAAAACAAGGTATTCAGAGAGTCATTCTTACAAATTGAATTTTCAATGCACTAACAACATAACCAAGTACGAAGCTTTGATGCTCGGTCTTAAACTACTGAAGAAGGTTGGTGCCAAACAAATCATGGTAAGAGGTGATTCTAAATTAATCATCAAACAAATTAAAGGTGAGTATGAAACAAAACATCCTAGGCTTAGAGCTTATAGGAATGCTATTTTGGATGCCCTTCAATGTTTCATGGAAATCGATTTGCAGGTGATGCCCAGGGGACAGAACATTTTAGCAGATGGGTTAGCTACGTCGGCAGCTACATGCAAGATTCCTTTTCATTCCACTCGCCCGTACACAGTAGAGGTGAAGTGAAGACCGAATGTCCTGGAAAACATCAGATACTGGTAGGTATTTGGGAATGATGATCAAATTGAAGATTTTCTACAATGTAAAAATGATTTCGAGTGCACAAATATAGACTTAGAAAATGATGATGAAGATGTAAATAAATCCATTTTTGGGAATCATAGTGTAAATTAAATAGATTCAGAAGAATTAAGTGAAGATGAGATAGATTCTGATGTTTTGCACTTAAAGAATAATTTGTTACCTAGGGGTTTAGTTCCGTTAGAAGACCTATTTGATTTTAATGATGTGGCGAAAAAACCCAAAATTGAAGCTAGTGGTAAAGAGATTGAGGACAGTAACATAGGGACAGAGGAGAAACCCAAGATGATAAAACTTTCTAAATCTTTACCCCCCGATAATAAACTCAAATACATTGAACTTTTCAAAGAATATGTAGACGTCTTTGCCTGGGGTTATGAAGATTTAAAATCTTAAGACACAAGCATCATACAACATAGTATCCTGATAAAAGAAGAACAAAAACCTTTCAGACAGAAACTTAGGAGAATCAATCCCAAGTTACTTCCCCTAATAGAAAAAGAAATAAAAAATATGTATGATGCTAAAATCATAGTTCCCTTAAGATTTTCCAAATGGGTTTCAAATCTGGTTCCGACCCTAAAGAAAATTGGAGAAATCAGGCTTTGCATTGATTTCTGAAACCTGAACAAGGTTTCCCTAAAAGATAACTATCCATTGCCAAAAATGGACCACATATTGCAAAACGTAGTTGGATCCAGCCGAATCTCCTTACTGGATGGTTTCTCAAGCTATAACCAGGTTCTCATTCATCCAGATGATAAGGAGAAAACAACCTTCACAACACCTTGGGGAACCTTCATGTACGTGAAAATGCCCTTTGGTTTGATGAACGTTGGGGACACTTTCCAAAGAGTGATGGACATCACTTTTGTGGATGAGCTTGGAAAATTTATTGTCATTTATCTAGATGATGTAACCGTTTATTCTCAATCTGATGAAGAGCACTTACAACATCTCAGATGAGTGTTTGAGAAATGCAGGAAATTTGGGATTTCTCTGAATCCTAAGAAATGCCTTTTCAGATTAGAGTAAGGTAAACTATTGGGACACATAATATCTAAGGACATAATTAATATAGATCCCAGTAGAATAGAATCCATTCAGAAACTGGAACATCCTAGGAATATCAAAGAGTTACAATCTTTCATTGGAAAAATAAACTTTCTGAGAAGATTCATACCCAACCTAGCCGAGCTTCTCAGGAACATCACCAACATGTTAAAAAAAGACACAAAAATAAAATGGAACACTGAATCCAAGCATTCTTTTGAATAGGTTAAGCATGCACTCACATAGGCTCCAGTTTTGATCAGTCCTAATTTCACCAAAGATTTTTACCTTTTCTCTTTCGCTTCTGAACACACCATTGCAACAATATTAATACAGAAAAACAACGAAGGGTATGAATATCCCTTAGCCTTTTTCAGTAAATCCTTAAGAGATCCTACCTTGAATTACAAAATAATGGAGAAACAAGCCTTTTCTCTAGTAAAATCCATAAAATATTTTAGAGTCTATATTCTCCATTCCCACACAATCGCTTATGTTCCGAACGCAGTAGTAAAGGACATTTTAACTCAGGACAATCCATATGGAAGGAGAGGAAAATGGATTGTTGTTATTTTAGAGTATGACATAGAGATTAATCCTACTAAACTGATTAAAGGTCAAGGTCTAGCAAAGTTAATGGCTGAATCTAATTTTCATGCTTTAGATATTAATTTCTTAGCTGCAGTAGATGAACAGGGAGAGCGGGTGACTCCAAGCATGAAAGAGGTATTTCTGAACTCTCCATGGTACGCAGACCTTATATTTGTTTTTCATAACTTACAAGCTCTCCTTGGTCTGACAAAAACTAAAGCTAGGTTTTTGAAATTGAAAGCTTTAAAATTTTGCATTCTAGAAGGCAATCTTTATTGGAAGGATCCTGGAGGTATTTTGTTAAATTGCTTGTTAAAAGATGAAGTTGACAAATTATTATAGGATTTTCATGCAGGAGACTATGGAGGTCACCTGAGTTGGAAGACCACAGCTAATAAAATCCTCAAAGTTGGGTTTTATTGGCCTACACTATTTGCTGATATGCAGAAGAAAGTAACTTTGTTCCATAAATGTCAAGTGTTTGAGGGAAAAAAGAAGCTTCTTCCTTTACCCCTGAAACCTATCTCTGTTGAAGCCCCTTTATAGCAATGGGGATTAGACTTTATTGGAGAGATACATCCTCTCTCTTCAATCCAAGACAAATGGATTCTTACTGCCATGGACTATTTCACAAAATGGATTGAAGTTGTACCAAGCAGGCAAGCTATTGATTCTGTCATTATTAAATTTCTAGAAAATAATATCTTGTCTTGCTTCGGGTGTCCAAGAAAAATCATAACTGACAATGAAACCTCTCTCCGATCTAAGAAGCTCATAGATTTTTGCAACCAGTATCATATCACTTTGGGACATTCCACAACTTATTACCCTCATGGAAATGGGATGGCTAAGTCATCCAATAAAACCCTGGTGAATATTATTAAAAAGACACTACAAGAAAACAAAAATTCATGGCATAACAAGATGGTTTTCACACTTTGGGCCGACAGACTGACCACTAAGAGGTCAATTGCTATGTCTCCATATGAATTGGTCTACGTCACTAAAGTAGGTTTTCCTACCTCTTTAAGTGTTGTCATCATGAAGCTTCTGCAAGAGATGCAAGCTGAGCCGAATGACTCCCAAAGAAGGATAAACCCGATGATCCACTTGCAGAAATCTAGAGAAGTATACAACAAGACTCAGGTTGTCCAAGAGAGCACAAAAAAGATCTTTGATAAAAGAACTAAAGAAGATGACTTTGAGCTAGGTGATCTAGTTTTGAGGTGGGATGCTAGAAATGAAGATAAGGGGAAGCATGGCAAGTTCGACAGTCTATGGAAGGGACCTTACATGATTCGAGCATGTAGAGGAAATAAAAACTTTTTTGCTTGACAATAGTGATGGGACCAATCTGCTAGGAGGACCTGTGAATGGAAGAATGTTGAAACACTATTCACACCCTCAGTAGAGGCCTTTAGTAGCACTTTTCCATTGTACAAACCATTCCCTTTTTGCTTACAAGTTTTTTAGTGGATAAATTTGATCATATGGTTGAATCCCACGGAGAAGGCCCTGAGCCACTTGAACATTGTCATCAAAATTTTCAAAAATAAAACAAATCAAACAACAAAAGAAATTGAGGAGAATTTTCCATTCTGTAAATAATTTGAGAAAAAGAAAGAAAAGAAAAAGAAAGAAAAAGAAAGAAAAGAAAAGAAAAGAAAAAGAAAATGAGAAAGGAATAAAAGAGGGCATAAAAGAAATTGAATAAAGCCCCATGCAATAAAAATGACCTGGTCCATACAGTTTAAGCATGGCCAAGTCCTTTTAAATTGATGTTGATAGGATTAGTGAATAAGCTTGGCTAAACTGTTTAAACTTAGCCAAGCAGTTTAGGTTAGCTAGTGAATAAATTTGATCAAATTGCCTAATCTTGGTCGAATAACCCTAGGGTAGAGTAATTTCTTAGTCCAATAGTTTAATCTGGGCTAAATGTCATAGGTAAGTAGGTTAGAACATAGGTTAGTTTGTTTTATTTCAATAACACATGCATGATGATTGATGTTGAACCATATCTTTGATGTTTGAAAGTTGGATTCCTAGCCCTCTTGGTGAAAAAAAGAAGGGAAAGCTGGGCAGACCCACATAAAGAACTTGTCCTAAGTTTTCAGAGAAAATATGATTTTTTCACTAGCAGATTAAAGAGAGTGCAGAAATGAATGATGGAGGTGTTGGTGCTCATATCTACGGTCAACAAGTTTTTTCGGACCTCGGCCG